>JAVJIF010011802.1:0-101750 GCA_038442645.1 Agave tequilana | reverse complement strand
CATTCAACTCCATCTTCTTTCCCTGAGCGTGGACGTGATAGAAGTAGGGAGCGCTATCGTGGTCGTGGATGTTCTTTCTTACCACCACATCAATCTGTCGGTGGCCGACCTCAATGCTAGCTCTGCAATCATTTTGACCATTATGCTAACCAATGCTATAATTGTTATGATGATTCGGCTAGCCCAACTGCTCTTCTCCACTCTTATGGGATAGTCCAGTCGATTCCAATTGGTATTTGACTCTGGAGCCATTCATCACCTAACGGCTAACATTGCGAATCTTACAGTTCACTCAGAATATTAAGGACCCGACAGAGTTCATATGGGTAACAAAACAGGTTTGCCTATCCGATCTACTGGTGCTTCGTTATTGTGTTCTCCTGTTTCTTCCTCTCTCTTTAAAAATCTTTTACATGTTCCTGATATCACCAAAATTTCTCTATTAGTCAATTTACTGCTGATAATGAAGTCCTTGAATTCCACCTTGACTCTTATTTTATCAAGGATCTCTCCACTCGGAAAACTCTACTGCGGGGACAACTTAAGGTGGCATGTATTCTTCTCCCTGGTGAATCATAACTTCACTGCCTCTCCTCAGGTTCTTCTCAGTGAGCGTGCATCTTCCTCCGTCTGGTATGAGCGCCTAGGTCATCCCTCCACCAAAGTTGTCTCCAGTGTTCTATCTCAGCATCGGCTTCCTTTCTTCACTGGCCGTGCTGGTCCCCCCTCTGCATCCCTTGTCAGTAAGGAAAAGTCACCATCTCTCTTTTTCATCACCTTTTCACTCCGATCTATAGGGTCCGTCTCTTGTATCCGATGTAAGTGGTCATCGCTATTATATTAACTTTGTAAATCACTACAGTAAGTATGTTTGGTTTTATCCTTTAATAAATAAAAGTGATGCTTTCTCCATTTTTCTTGAGTTCAAAATTCATGTGAAATTTTTTTTGGGCGTTCCATTAAAGCACTCCAAACTGATGGTGGTGGCGAATTCATCAAATTTAAACCTTACTTGTCTTCTCAGGGTATTGCTCATCGCTTATCCTGTGAAAGAAACCCATGACTTATGTGAAACATGTGATCAATGTGAAAGAAACCCCTCATAAAATCAACCAGATCCTAATATCTCTCCATGATTATCGGAACACATGGGACTCATGTGTCACGTGTTGTCATTGATATCACTAACAATAAAAATAAACATAACTTTAATTTTGCATCGATCTGAGTCATCCGGTAAATTCTAGACCAATTTTGATCATTTGATGATTTTTCTCGAACAACCCGTTTTAAGAATAACTCCATGTAATTTGGAATCTCCATCGTTCTTTCTTCCAAAGTCTAATTTAGGTTATTCCACTAATGTTCGAAAGCTATTGAAGTCCACTTTATGATATTGAACTTTTATAGACACGAAATTTGTATTCTAACTAAATTTGAATTCTTTTCCATCTAACTTATAAGCCTCCAAATGGTTCACTGAACTACAGGCACAAAATCTCAACATCTATTTTTTTTGAGATAAAATTGTGAGGTAGAAACCCCAGGCGTTTCATTAATTAGAACTTAACGAATCATTCCTAAGAAAGAAGCGCATAATTTTTATGGATCACATACACAATTTGATCTTTCAAAAGAAAAAAAAGAAAAAACGAAGCCTTCGAAACACCCTTAGCGAAGTCGTGGTTTCTCCCCTCCATCGCACTTACAGTGCCTGCACCTCATACCGATCCAACTATTGTCTGGATCTGGCGCCAGGACCGTTGAAACATCTGTAGCTCAAAACTGGTCAACCCATGATCGGATCCCCTAACAAAGTCGCGACATCTCCACTCCACCTCAGTTGCGGTATCTACAACTCAGAACATGTCATCCCTTGGTCGACCACCTGCTTTCAACACAGTGTCTGCAGTTCTGATTCGGTCATCCCGCGATCGGACCTCCATCACTGTAATCATGGTATGTTCCCACTACCGCAGCTGCAACATAAATCTGGCCACTTCTAGCTGATCACCCCATTCAAATCACTCTCACTGGCCCTTGCACAAATTTGAGAGATCTGTTAGAAATTCCCTACTCTTCCGGCCCTTGCCTGGATCTGAGAGCTCTGTCAAAAATCTCTTACTCTCGCCGGCCCTTGCCCGGATATGAGAGCTCGGCCAGAAATTTTCTACTCTCGTCGGCCCTTGCCCGGATCTGAGAGCTCTGTAAAAAACTCCTTTGTCTTTCTTTTGCACACACATCTTGGCCATGCCGATGCAGGTGTGCTCGTGCCTGATGTGCTCCTTTTGTTGATCCCCCATATATCCCTTTGTCATTGGCAACTGATTCTCCTCCCCACAGTGCTGCCTATCGAAATAGCCCATCGCAAAATCATTATAGTCCTGAGCCCGACCACCATCGCCACAAACCCATTGAACGGAAAATCTTTCCATCTAATGTATAGAAAAAATATGTGCACTTGGGATCACTCGAGAAGTTTTTGAAAGGCTTGTAGTAGACCCGACCACTATTCGGTTCGAATAGGTCCGGCACTGGAAATCGTGGTCGGAAACCAGAAACAGCCGCGTGGGCGACTGATTTCGGGTTTTGCTTTTCAAAACTGGGAACCACTGGTTCCGGTTCTAAATCGACAATTCTCGATTCTCAATCAAAATTTTTTTCTTTAAAATTGGTTGTTTGGCCTTTAGGTCGGCGACCCACTTGTTTTTTTTTTTTGAATTAGGCCGACCCGCCTGGCCTTTTAGGTTTTATTAATATTTTTTGAATTGGTAATGAGCCAGCCCGCCCGGCCTAAAGCCTGCACTTTTTGGGTTTTTTTTTCATTTTTTTATCCCTCCCACCTCTCCAACGGTCCAAAAAAAGGAACGTTGGCCCTCCAACGGTCCATTTTTGGATCATTGGAGAGGAAAAATGTGAGATTTTTTTTAAAAAAATAGTTTTTTAAATACATATTGTAATCTAAAAATAGCACCCTACATCTCCCATTCTCTATACCAAATCTATCTTCAAATTTCTCTACAAAATTCTTTTCAAAATCTCTGTCTACAAAATCTCTCTACAAAATCCTCTAAAAGTCTCTCTACAAAATCCTCTACTATTTCTAATTTCTAAGTTCTCTATTCTCTTCAATTTTCTCACACTCTCCAATTTTCTTACTACCCATCACCATGACAAGTGGAAGTTTGTTGGCAAGAGGCAAGGAGAAGGTCGGCGAAAATCAAGTCATCGATGGAAATGATATTTTCGGTTACGTGCAATCAACACCATATTCAATATGTACAGCACCATCGATGATGAATTAAAATACATCCCAAAGAAGAGGCACAAGTCAGTATTCTGACCCAAAGGTCCCAACCCAAGCCGGCGACAAAGGCGAAGAAGATACCGCTACCGCTAGCCAAAAATTAAAGTCTGATCTTTTCGTGCATTATTTTACAAAAATCAAGAATGAGGCCCAAATATTGTAAATCAAAATGTAGGAGGCCCAAATGATTTCCACGGGATGTTCCAACCTATTAGAATTCAACTTATGAATTACTTAATGATAGTAATGTTTATAAAAATTATTATGTGGATTTATTACTAATAATTTACTGAAATTAATCAATATCCTCACCAATAAGATGCATGCAAAAGTATTTGGGATATCTTAAATTTTTTTAATGATTCCACTTATACTTTATCTGGTGTTTATTATCCTACAACATGTTTATTTTTAAATGAGTGTATTATATTTATGGTGTGATGGAAGAACACGAAAATGATGTGTATTTATTTGCAAGTATTTAAGCAATGAAAAATAAATTGCTAGATTATTTTAAAATAATTTCACCTATTTATTTAGCTGCATATGTTTTTGATCAACATTATAAATTAGATGGATTTCATGAATATTTGAGTACTTATTATGAAATTCTAAAATTCGATGTAGATGTTTATTCTATATTTAATGAAGTGAAAAAAATTATGCTTTATATGAAGAATATAGTAGAATTTATAGTTCACGTATTAATATCCCCATCATTGTCAAACTCGTAGTCAAGCTGATGCCTCTAAAATTAATAGTTGGCAACAACTACTATTGCAAAGAGTTAAAAAATCACGAGAATATTCATCAAGCTTAAACTCCAAGCTTGATACTTATTAATCACTTCATTTGAGTTTGGTGAAGATTTTCAAGATATGAAAATTTTAATTCTGCAATGGTGGAAAGAGCATTCAACATAATTCCTAATCAGGCAATTATTGCTAAACAAATCTTAGCAACACCAGTGTCAACCGTAGCTGTAGAGCAAACATTTAGTGTGGGGGAAAGTATTTTAGATCAAACCCGTTCGAGCATGTCTCCCAAATCTGTGAAGGTCCAAGTTTGTCTTGATGATTAGACAAAAGCAGCGTTAAAGTAACAAGAACCATGTGGGTACAAATTGAAGAGTTTATAAAAATAACAACCACTGGAACGGAAGGAATCGATTTAGATAAGGCACGGGAATTGAGGTTAGAGAATTATGTAGGCTTTGATCCTCTAAATCCCAAGAGGATACGTAGGCAACTTAATTATAGTAAGGTTTAAGTTCAAGCCCTTTTATATTTTTTAATTATTTTGATAAATTTCCTTATATATAAAAATTAGTAATAATTGAAAATAATTATTTAATTATTTTGAAAATAATTATTTTAAAAATTATTTTAATTATATATTCTGTTTTTTAATTGTATGGAATTTGAACCCAAAATAAAAGACCGACCTGGTTCCGGAATCAGAACTGGAATCGCCAAATGGCAGGCCAGTTCTGGTCTGTCGGTTTCAGAACTGGAACAGGGTCTAGCCTGTACTATGAAAGCTCATGAATCAGGCCTTGAAGAGACCTACAGGATGCAGCTAGAGACACTAGCAAGCAAATTAAGCTCATCGGCTTCAACCAAATCCATATGGCGGAGACACAACGATGTCAAGTTATTAGGCAGAATGTGGATGAAACATGTGGCGAGGATGACGCCAGTAGCAAATGCCTTTTTGACGAAGAACATGTCCTTGTCAGGGCGGAGTGGCGGGACCCACTTGCCGAGGATGGGGATGCAGACGCCGACGAACCTGTTGCAGCAAACTGATATGCTGTGATACCAATTATTGCGGACGGTGCAGCAGAAAGCAAGATCGTCGAGCAACGGAAAGAAGAGATGAGATATTTTAAAGTAAAGAAAGCCAATACACAATTTAACGTGGTTCCACCGATCAAATAGATTGTGTGTACGTTCATGGGAGAAGAGTAGAGAAACTTTATTAAAACTTTAGGGGAGTACAATAAGAAACACTTACACCTCTCTCTAAGAAGATTACAAGCTCTTTGATGGCCGCCTAGAATATCGAACCTTTATGGCTAAAATTTTTCTCACAAATCTCTCACTTTTTCTTTAGTTATCTTCATCTTTGAAAGCCACCCTAAGGGTTATAGACCATAGGATCATCCTGATTCTATACAAACTCTAGCAATACAAATAGCACCATCTTAGAAAAGAAAAAAACTCAAGTACAGCTCAAACTACAATCAGAATCGTAGAAGAAAACTGTCAGCAAAGCTATTAGTCGACTAATCTTATTTTTAGTCGACTTTACAATCGATTACTGAGATGTCCCCTGTAACGGTCTCAGATTTACTTAAACTAATCCACCAATTCAACTACCAATTCAAGATCAATAAGATAACTAATCACTTGATTTACACAAAAATTTTGGCAGCATTTTTCCTAAACTTTATCACTTGTCCATGTATAATACATCACTTCACAGTTTACACCAATCACAACATTTCTCAAATGTATAACAATTACCCATGCATATAATAAGAAGATTTCGTCTTGATCTCGCCCACTTATTCAACTCTCAACAAGCATATATATAAACACCATAACTAGAATCCATCAAAGTCCATCCTATCATAAGAAGTTATTACAACATCATCATATACATCATAACTATCACATTTCAAGATCTCCTAACTTAAGAGTTACTACAATTACATCACTACTACTTAAGATAGTTATATTCATCCAATATTAGGCAATTACATATATTTACACTAGCATACGACTTATACATAAGAAGTTTCAAAAGTTTATATACACATATAAAAAAAACATCCCAAAAGAAAATTCTTGTCCAAAATAAGTCTTCTTTCTTTTCGGCATGCCACTTCTAACTTTTATGCTGAGTTTTTACCTTCGTTTAATCCTAAAAAGGGGGTTGACAAGCGATGAGCTTGACATCTCAGCAAGTAAAATGATTAAACCAATACAAAAACTTTACTACCAAGCATAATAGGCAATTACACGACATACATAGTGTCAAGTTTAAATAGAAGAAGAGTAACCATAGAAATGCATGAAACACACGTTCCTAAATGAATCTACGCATATGACCATTTAACTTAGATTGATTCATAATATTTTTAGCATCATCTTCGTACCTACCTGTTCCACCTAGTCCTTTCCTCTGAAAATACAAATTCGCCCGCCTTCGCACCTAACAATTCCACCCGGTCCCTTCTTCTAAAAACACAAACTTTGCTTTGTCTTTTCACCCACCGGTTTCACTTGGTCCCTTCCTCCATAAACAAAATCTTCTTATAGATTAATAATATATAACAATTCTTTTTACATACATGATTAGGTCCTTGAAATTCTTATTCTCATGACATCACAAAATGTTTACATATATTAATGATAAATGTATAAAGGATATATAAGAATGAATGTAATGAACATAATGATAACACATAATGCAATATTCTTTTCACATATCTATGCATAATGAATGTGTAAAACTTGTCACCAATACTAACATGCAATATTTTCTTTCTTCAAATATATGCATAATGATCTCATAAGGAACTTGCCAGCATGTAACAATTTCCACCAAGAAGTATCATCTCCCACTTTACATAAGTATTAGCTCACCTAATGCAACTAGCACACATAATGATCCTTTTCATTTTCATTCATAACAACATACATGACATTTTTAAGTTAAATCATGTTATGTGAAATTAGTAATTTACATGCTACAATATCTACATGAAACTAATCCCCCTTCTTAATTTAATTCAAAACACTATAACATTCCCTTTTCTTAGCCCTCATGCATATGTATTTCCTTTAAATATTCAATAAAAATCATATTTTTATGTGTTTTTACCACTCTTTGTTTTTAACCATTATTAAGGTTTGCATTAGGGCTAAAATTTTACTTATCTTTTAAAAGATTCATTGATTTTCCTTACTCAACTCGACGATCCCACAAAAACCTATATAATAATATAATCATATCACTAATAGCTTGTCGGTAAAGGAGTGATCATTTCATTTAACACAAAATTAATTTATTGCTTTGGAAATTTGGTAAGAACACTCTAAAAAAAAAATCCCACCAAGCTTGCTTGTAGAGGCTAATCTCCTTTAAGCTAGGATCAAGATCTCTAAAAAACTAAGGATTTTTTTAGTAAATTGATTTTTAGAGTTTATATCAAAGAAGGAGAGAAAGAGCGAGCAGATAGGAGGAGAGAGAGTACATAAGAGAGAGAGAGAGAGAAAGAGAGAGAGAGAGAGACAGAGGAGAGGTGGGGCGGCTGCCTTGGTGGTGGCCCGCGATTGAAGAAGAGGAAGAGGGTGAGTAAGGAGAGTGAAAGAGACGAGAGGGAAGACGTGTTCAAAATGAAGGAAAAAAAAATCTCATATTCCCTTTTAAATCCAATCCAACTGCATGGATTTATGCCATGTGTGCTTTAAAACTCCCTCACACTATCCCACCTACACCTCTCACACCATTCAAGTATGGGCAAGTTTGATTAAAAACAAATGAATAACTCTTTGATGTCCTATATAAGGAATTACATGTACAATACATGTATAAATGTAAATACATGAAATTTCTATTCTATAATGGATTAACCTAAACACATTATGTCTTACCATCATTCAAAATTTTAATTACTCATGCAATATAACATTTTAAATTTATCCGCTTAATTGTTTCAATATTAGCAATAATTAAAATATTTCAAGATATCCATAATAATCTTATGTAACTTTATATATAGTGATCATGTGGGGTTCTAATCATAATAATTTTTTTTATATCTAGCATTACAATACTACTCCCTAAAATAAAGATTCGTCCTCGAAACTTGACGTACCTTCAAATAAGCGGAGATAATTCCTAAACATTTCTTCCTATAGTTCTCAGGTTACCTCTTCGATCTTTTAGCTCCACCATAGGACTTTCACCAAGGTAATTTTCTTATTCCTAAATTGTTTCACCTTGCGGTCTATAATTTGAATTGATTTCTCCACATAAGTCATATCCTCTTGGAGTTGCAGTGGTTGACAGGATATCACATTGCTAGGGTTTGGCATATATTTTCTCAATTGTAAGACATAAAATACATTGTGAATTCTATCCATTTCAGGAGGTAAGGCTAGACGGTATGCAACCGTTCCAATCTTGTTCAGTATCTCAGATGGTCCCATATATCGGGGATCTAATTTATTCTTATTGCCAATGCGTATCAATCCTTTCATTGGAGATACTTTTAGAAAACCTTTACCCCCATTAAGAATATCAACGATTTGCGGCGCTTGTCAGCATAAACTTTTTATCTATTTTGAGCCGCCTTCATCCTCTCTTTGATCAATTTAATCTTTTCAGTAGTTTCTTGAATAATATCAAGGCCAAATATTCTCTTATCTCCAACTTTCGCAACAAATCTACATCTCCTACCTTAAAATATTTTAAATGGGGGCATGCCAATGGTGGATTGATAGCTATTGTTGTAGGCAAATTCTACTAAAGGTATTTATCCCAGTTTCCTCCAAAGTCTAGTACATGAGCTCTTAGCATATTCTCTAGTATTTGAATACTCCTTTCTGATTGTCCATCTGTCTGGGGGTGTGCTGCTGTACTTGGTTGTAGTTGAGTGCCCATAGATAGATAGACACTTCTAAAATCTGGATAGAAATCGAGGATCTCGATTTGATACAATAGACTCAGATACTCCATACAGTCAGACTATTTCTCACATATATACTTGAGCTAACTTATCCATTGGATAGTTTATCCGAATAGGTAAGAAGTGGGCAGATTTAGTAAGTCTGTCCACTACTATCCAAACAGCATCTAATCCTTGTGAAATTTTTGAAGAAATCATGTGACAAAATCCATGGTAATATGATACCATTTTTCATTCAGGAGTCGACAATGATACTAATAGCCCTGAAGGTTTCTTTTGCTCTGCCTTTATCTGCTGACACACCAAACATCTATGCACATATTCAGCAATATCCTTTTTCATTCCATCCCATCAAAAACTATGTCACACATCTTGGTACATTTTCGTACTCCCTGGATGGGCGGTGTACGGAGTATTATGAGCTTCATTCATTATTTGTTCTTTTATTTCTGCTGCTTCTAGTACACACAGTCGATGCCTCAATTTCAATACCTCATCCTTAATATCAAACTACTTAAGTTCTCCTCTTTGTGTCTTTTCTCCTATCTTCTCCATTTGGAGGTCTTCTCGCTAGGCCTTTTTGATTTTGTCATACAAATTTAACTTAAACTCACTTGGTTTAATTGGCTCATGATACTAGTAGAATCAACAATTCTAACTTCTACTTGCCTTTTCTCAACATCTCTCAATAATCTGGGTTGACAAGTTATCAAGGCAGTTACTGATCCTCCACATTTTCAATTTAGTGCATCAGCTACGACATTAGCCTTTCCAGGATAACACCGAATAGTAAGATCATAATCTTTCATCAACTCTAGCCATCTTCTTTGGCGCATATTCAATTCTTTTGGTGTAAATATATACTTCAGACTCTTGTGATCTGTATAAACCTCACAAAATACCACACACAAATAATATCTACAAATCTTTAGAGCAAAGACAGCTGTAGCCAATTCTAGATCATGAGTGGGAAAATTCTCTCATGAGTACTTATGTTGGGAGGCATAGGCAATTATTTTCAGTGTTGCATCAGAACCCATCCTAACCCAAGCTTTGATGCATCACTATGTATGTAACACCCGGATTAGTAAACTCTGAGTTAAAATATTTTCATTGAATTAAAAATATTTTTCATGAATACTTATGATTATTAAACAAATTGTTCCTATGTTAAATAATTCTCAATAATTATTTAACGAAAATTCAGAATGGGGTTAAATTTTTATAAATCATATCGGATTAATTGACATAAGGAAACATTGATACCATGTTGTTTGTACATTAATATAAATGGTGTAACACTTGAATATCATAAGATCTGTTTTATTCGGTATATTTCTTCTCTTTTAGATTATACTGATAAGGAGATCGGTAATCGGTATATTACCGGATATTTTTTTGAAAAATACCTAGAGGGGGGTGAATAGGTGTTAATGCTAATCTAATGATCTTTTAAAACAAGTAAGTATGTATGATGCAACCGGTCACTCAAAACAAGAAATTGAAGCCGAATTCCCCGTGAAGGGCTCTAGAACTTCTCCTCTTTGATTCCTCTAGATTATAAGTTGAGGCACGTAATTGCTTTCTTGTTGAGATAAGTAGAGACCGAAAAATGCAAGTAAATGAAATGGGTGCAATAATGAAGTGCAAACAAGAGATAGCACAAGATAGAAATATAAAGCAATGATAAAGCAATAAGGAAACCAATCGCAAACACAAGGAATTTGTTTCGAGGTTCGAACCACTGTTCTACGTCCTCGCCTCCACCACCGTGAAGGATTTCCACTAAATCTGCAAAGAGAATTTTCACACTGGAACCTATACACCCAAGGGGATTACAATAGGTCTACACAAGACCAGAGTACCGAACTCCCACCAATCCAACCTCTACACAAGAGGGATCTCAACACAAAGAAAAAGCAAGTAACAAGGTGATCAAAAAGACCACACATTTCTCTCTTACAACTCCTTATAGAATAGGAATGATTTTGGCTCAAGAAGTGAAGTAAGAAAATTCAGTTGTAAAGAAAGTAAAGAAAGCTTGAAAACCGCTGAAAAACTTAAACCAAGAATGTACTTAGGAAGTGAGAACTTTGAAAGCTTTTCTTTTCTTTTGAAACTCAAAACAATAGGGATTTTTCTTGAGTTTAACAAGGGACCAATGTCATCTATTTATAGGGATTAGAAGAGATCTTTTCATCATTAAAACTAGGTTAATAGGTCAGAAAATAGCTCCAAGAAATTTAGAGATAGTTGAAAGAAACATCAAAATCAAATCCAGAAAATAGTTTTCAAGAAACTAGCCGTTGGGGGCTGTTGGCGGCTATCGGTCGACCGACCCGATCGAACGGCAGTCTATCTGGTAAAGTAGCCGTTGGACTCGGTCGACCGGTTGGTCGACCAGAGGCTAAACAAAAAATAAATCTTTGTTCTGTCGGTCGACTGGCCCGGTCGATCGACAAAACCCGAGAGCAAGGGTCAGTTAGTCGGTCGACCAGTCCGGTCGACTGGCAGACGTGCACAAACGTGCACGCCAAAGCCACAACGCCCGGTCGACCAGTGCGGCCGACCGATCAGGCCTGAAATAGATCCGGTCGACCGCCCGGTCGACCGTTGGGCCTGAAATAGTATTTTTTTTATGGGAGAAATTTTGAACTTTGAAGAATTTTTAAAATATTTTGAAGTGGCTAGATGATTAAGTAGAATGCTATAAGGGATGGTATACATGATATAAAGTAGATGTAAAAATATAAAATATTTTGAGTCATGTATATCAATCAAGATATGCACCTAACTCAACTAACCAAAATAAGAACCGTATTTTGAAAAATAAAAGTGTGTGTGTGTTTTCTTGAGCCAACTTATCATAATCTTTTTCTTTAACAAACTAATTCTTACAAAGGTTCTAGGTGACTACAAGATCTTCAAATTAGGGTTTCTCCATATGCAATGTTGAAAGCTTGAATCCTTGATCCCGAATTGAGTCAACTTGAGTCAAAAATACCTTCCTCTAGGGAAGAAGGCATCTTGAATCCATAGAACCTTGAAACACACTTAAACACTAAAATATGATTAGTACAAATAACTATATATGTTTTGTAATCATCAAAACTCAAAAACCGGGTGATTGCAGCCTTGGGCCAACAATCTCCCCCTTTTTGATGATGACTAAACATATGAGTTATTTAACAAAAAAATGGAAAAAAATGGAAAAGGAGCTTGGAGGCTCCGCCTCAAATCATGCTATATATATGAATGGCTATATGAATGAAAAGTAAAAACAAGAACTTGGCATAAGAAAGACATAAGAATTCAAAAACATATAGCTCAAAACATAAAACACATTACTCAAAACTCATAACTGAAAACTTAAAACTCAAAATAATAAACTAACTTTTTCTCCCCTTTTTTGTCATACATCAAAAAGGGTAAACATTGTTAAAATTTTTTCATGATTCCATAACACAAACATTCAATTCACCACAAATAAAAGAAAGTCTAGTATAGTCTAGTGGTTTTGTAAATATATCGGCAAGTTGAAAATCGGTAGAAACATAAACAATGTCAATATCACCTTTCTCATAATGATCTCTAAGAAAGTGATACCAAATGTCAATGTGCTTAGTCTTACTATGTTGATTTGCATTTTTAGTCATATGAATAGTACTAGTATTATCACAAAATATCTTAATATGGTCATAATGCAAAACATAGTCAAGGAGAGTATGTTTCATCCAAAGGACTTGTGCACAACAAGCCCCCACCGCAACATACTCCGCCTCGGCGGTTGAGAGATCTACCAAATTTTGTTTCTTGGAAGACCATGAAATAAGACAATTACTGAGAAATTAGCATGTTCCACTTGTACTCTTCCTATCCACTCTACAACCCGCATAGTCGGCATCCAAAAAACTCGTCATTGAAAATTGTCTGGTCTTCGGATACCACAAACCCATTTCAATGGTGCCCTTAAGGTATCTAATAATGCGTTTTACTGCAATCAAATGTGACTCTTTAGGACACGATTGAAATCGAGCACAAAGATATACACAAAACATAATGTCCGGCCTACTAGCCGTTAAATATAACAAGCTACCAATCATGCTACGGTAGAGTTTAATGTCTACATTTGTACCTTGTTCTTCCTTATCAAGCTTTGTGGTAGTAGCCATGGGAGTTTTGCTTGTCTTAGCCCTTTCAAGCCCAAATTTCTTGATGAGTTCCTTCGTGTACTTGGCATGATTGATAAAAATCCCATCCTTCCTTTGCTTGATTTGGAGACCAAGGAAGTAGTTAAGCTCGCCCATCATAGACATCTCAAATTCCTCCTTCATGCATGATTCAAAAACTTTGCAAAGATTTTCATTAGTAGAACCAAATATGATATCATCAACATATATATGAACTATAAGTATATCATTATTAACATGTTGGTAAACAAGGTAGTATCTATTTTTCCTTTATTAAACCATTAGAAATAAGGAATGAAGAAAGTCTTTCATACCAAGCTCTAGGGGCTTGTTTTAAATCATAAAGAGCTTTGTCAAGTTTGAAAACAAAATCCTGATGTGTAGGATCAACAAACCCGGGGGGTTATTTAACATACACCTCCTCTTCAATAAATCCATTTAAGAAAGCACTTTTTACATCCATTTGAAAAAGTTTAAAATCTTTATATGAAGCAAATGCAAGTGTCATCCGTATGGCTTCAAGCCGTGCTATGGGTGCAAAGGTTTCCTCAAAATCGATACCCTCGACTTGAGTGTAACCTTGGGCCACTAACGTAACTTTATTCCTAACAAAATTTTCTGACTCATCCAACTTGTTCTTAAAGATCCACTTAGTACCAATTGTTGGTCTATCGTGGGGCCTAGGAACAAGATGACAAACTTGGTTGCGCTCGAACTAATTGATCTTCTCTTGCATGGCAAGCAACCAATATGAGTCGCCCTCGGCTTCGAGGATGTTCTTTGGTTCAAAATGAGAAATAAATGCATAGTGCCCACAAAGATCATGAAGCTTATAACGAGTAGTTACCCCTTTTGATACTTCACCTATAAGAAGATCCTTGAGATGATATGGACTGAATCTCCAATCTTTTGGAAGTGGTTGAGTTGTCTCCACTTCAACTTCTTGAACTTCATTTTCTTCATCACTTTTTGGCATGTCTTCAAGAGTAGGTGAGTCCTTCAAGCTAATTTTCTCCATGTCTTTATTTAGGGAATCTATTTCTACAACATTCTCAACAAACACATTAGATTCCTCAAACTTTACATGTATAGATTCTTCAATAGTCAAAGATGACTTATTGAAAACTCTATAAGCTTTACTAGTGTTAGAATAACCAACAAAAATTTCTTCATATGATTTTGCATCAAAATTACCTAAATTAACTTTAGTATTCAAAACAAAACACTTACAACCAAAAACTTTAAAGTATGAAACATTTGGTTTTCTTAAAAAATAAATCTCAAAAGATATTTTAGAAGTGTTTTTGCATAAGAAAACCCTATTTGATATGTAGCAAGATGTGTTAACGGCCTCGGCCCATAGATAATGAGGGAGACCGTACTCATTTATCATTGTCCTAGCCATCTCTTATAATGTGCGATTTTTCCTCTCAACGACTCCATTTTGTTGTGGAGTTCTAGGACAAGATAGTTCATGCTTAATTTCATGTTCTTCACAAAAAATGGTAAAGGGTTGGTTATTGAATTCACCACCTCTATCACTTCTTATTCTTAAAATAGAAGAATCTTTTTCCTTTTCAACTCTTTTCTTAAAGGCTTGAAAATATGAAAAGGCTTGATTTTTGTGTTCTAAAAAGAAAACCCAAGTAAAACAAGAGAAATCATCAACTAAAACGAAGGCAAAGTGATTCCCACTTAGACTTTTGGTTTGAGTAGGACCAAACAAATCCATATGGATCAACTCCAAAGGTCGTGATGTCATGATATCCTTGATTGACTTGAAAGAGGACTTGGTTTGTTCCCAAGTTGGCACGCATCGCAAATGCAGTCCTTTTTAAATTTCAAGTAAGGAATACCTTTCACCATTTCCTTGTTGTTTAATCTAGATATATGGTCAAAAGAAATGTGGCATAATCTCCTATGTCACAACCAAGAGTCATCATCGAGGGCTTTCAAACAAGTAGCATTGCATAGCATATTAGACATGTCAATCATGTATACATTATTTTCACGAAATCCGAAAAATATACATGCATTGGATTGTCTATCAATAACACTACATGCTAGGTCATCAAAAATAACATTAAAACCTTTGTCACAAAGTTGACTAACACTCAAGAGATTATACTTGAGGCCATCAACCAAAACAACATTTTCTATTAAAGGAGATGTACCAAGTTTAACATTACTAATACCAATGATTTTTCCTTTGGCGTCATCTCCGAAGGTGACGGTGCCACCTTCATGGTATCTTGATAGGGTTGCGAAGTTGTTGATATCCCTAGTCATGTGCCTTGAGCAACCACTATCAAGATACCGCAACTCCTTACGTTGTTGGGCTTTGGAATATACCTACATCATTTAACAAATTTGTTGACTTTGGTACCCAAACTTTCTTGGGTCCTTGAATATTAGTATTCTGAACCCAAACATGATTATGCGATGTATTAATCCTATCATAGCAAAATTTAACCAAATGACCTTTACGGCCATAATATGTGCATGCATACACTTTACCATACATGAATGCATGATGAGTGTGTGGAGTGTGGGCATGTTTAGGGTGCTTAGCATGATGTAAAGATTGTGATTTATGAACATGAGCATGAATAGCATGTGAATGTTTCTTTGGGACATGTTCCTTAGGAAATATAGCCTCTAGTCTAGTTTTATCAAATTCACATTTCTTCAAAACTACTCCTAATGAATCAATTTTCTTCTTTAGCAAAGAAATCTCATTTTCATCAATTTGTGAAAATTTACCTTTGCAAGAAATCTTATAGTCATCAAAATCTTTTTGAGTAGAAGAGAGAGTTGAAAACAATTCATCTTTTTCTTTTGTGAGAATGAAAACTTTGTGGTTGAGTGCTTCATTTTCCTTTTTCATTTTCAAGTATTTCTTTTTGAGAAAATCATAGTTATGAGATAGGTCTTCAAAAACTTCGCCTAGTTCATCTATAGATAGTTCCAATCAATGGATGTATCGGGAGTTACCTTGCTTGTGCTTTCATTTGCCATGAAGCACATGTTGGCGGTGTCGACTTCCTCATCGGATTCACTCTCCGAATCCCAAGTAGCCTTTAAAGCTTTCTTTTTGTATGGCTTCTTGGAGGTGGAGGGTTTGCCTTTATTTTTCAGACATTCTGCAACAATGTGACCCGGCTTCCGGCAATTAAAGCAAATGATTTTCTTCTCTTCTTTACCTTGCCATCTCTTTCTGTTTTGGAACTTTGCTTTGTTGTACATTCTCCGAACGTTCTTTAAAGAACAGAAAGATCTTCATCATCCTCCTCTTCATCATCCTCGTCGGAGTAGGTGGAAGAACTCTTGAAGGCAATAGCTTTCTTCTTGGAAGGAGCCATCTCTTCTCTTGCTTTTCTTTCCATCTCATAGGTCTTGAGATTCCCAATGAGACCGATAAGCTCCATTTCTTCCTTGTCATTGAGCTCCTTCAAAGTTGTGGCTTTGACTTCCCAAGATGGAGGGAGTGCACGGATGATCTTCCTCACTTTTTGGTTGTTGTCAATAGCATCACCTAAAGAAGAAAGTCCATTAGTAATCTTTGTAAACTTAGTAACCATATCATCTATGGTTTAATTCTCTTGCATAGAAAAGTTTTCATATTAGGAACGAAGAAGGTCGATTTTTGCCCTCTTTACTTGTTCATGAGTGACAAGTAAGTGAGTCCAAATCTCATAAGTAGATTTGCAATGAATGACTCTAGAAATATCATCATCATTAAGAGCTTGAAGTAAGGCATAGTGTACCCTAACATTAGCGTTAAACTCTTTCGTGGCAATATCGGACCAAGTGTCCTCATCACCAAGGGTGCACTAAAAGGTTTGGTCACCGCCTTTGCAACCCGGATTCCTAAGGATTGCAAAAACACGGTCATCTTAACCTTCCATATGGGAAAGTTAAGGCCATCAAATTTGGGTGGGGTCTTAATTCCTTTAGCCATTTTTACTAAGTGTATGAGGATGAAAAATGAATAGAGTGATTAGCAATATAGGATCTCTCAAAGATTGTTAAGCAAAGAGCCTAGAGACCAATGCTCTGATACCAATTGAAAAACACCTAGAGGGGGTGAATAGGTGTTAATGCTAATCTAATGATCTTTTAAAATAAGTAAATATGTATGATGCAACCGGTCACTCAAAACAGGAAATTGAAGCCGAATTTCCCGTGAAGGGCTCTAGAACTTCTCCTCTTTGATTCATCTAGATTATGAGTTGAGGCGCGTAATTACTTTCTTGTTGAGATGAGTAGAGACCGAAAAATGCAAGTAAATGAAATGGGTGTAATAATGAAGTGCAAACAAGAGATAGCACAAGATAGAAATATAAAGCAATAAGGAAACCAATCGCAAACACAAAGAATTTGCAAGATTTGAGCCACTGCTCTACGTCCCCGCCTCCACCACCGTGAAGGATTTCCACAAAATCCGCAAAGGAAATTTTCACACCAGACCTTTGCACCCAAGGGATTACAATAGGTCTACACAAGACCGTAGTACCGAACTCCCACTAATCCAACCTCTACATAAGAGGGATCTCAACACAAAGAAAAAGCAAGTAACAAGGTGATCAAAAAGACCACACACTTCTCTCTTACAACTCCTTATAGAATGGGAATGATTTTTGGCTCAAGAAGTGAAGTGAGAAAATTCAGCTGTAAAGAAAGTAAAGAAAGCTTGAAAACCACTGAAAAACTTAAACCAAGAATGAACTTAGGAAGTGAGAACTTTGAAAACTTTTCTTTTCTTTTGAAACTCAAAACAATAGGGATTTTTCTTGAATTTAACAAGAGACCAATGCCATCTATTTATAGGGATTAGAAGAGATTTTTTTCATCATTAAAACTGGTTAATACGTCAGGAAATAGCTCCAAGAAATTCAGAGATAGCTGAAAGAAACATCAAAATCAAATCCAGAAAATAGTTTTCAAGAAACTAGCCATTGGGGGCTGCTGGCGGCTGTCGGTCGACCGGCAGTCTATCTGGCAAACTAGCCGTTGGACTCGGTTGACCGGTCGGTCAACCGGAGGCTAAAAAAAATAAATCTTTGTTCTGTCAGTCGACTGGCCCGGTCGACCGACAAAACCCGAGAGCAAGGGTCAGTCAGTCGATCGACCGGTCCGGTCGATTGGCAGACGTGCACAAACGTGCACGCCAAAGCCACAAGGCCCGGTCGATCGGTGCGGTCGACCGATCAGGTTGAAATAGATCCGGTCGATCGCACAGTCGACCGTTAGGCCTGAAACAGTATTTTTTATGGAAAAAATTTTGAACTTTGAAGAATTTTTAAAATAATTTGAAATGGCTAGATGATTAAGTAGCATGCTATAAGGGATGGTATACATGATATAAACTAGATGTAAAAATATAAAATATTTTGACTCATGTATATCAATCAAGACATGCACCTAACTCAACTAACCAAAACAAAAACCGTATTTTGAAAAATGAAAGTGTGTGTGTGTGTGTTTTCTTGAGCCAACTTATCATAACCTCATTCTTTAACAAACTAATTCTTACAAAGGTTCTAGGTGACTACAAGATCTTCAAATTAGGGCTTCTCCATTTGCAATATTGAAAGCTTGAATCCTTAAACCCGAATTGAGTCAACTTGAGTCAAAAATACCTTCCTTTAGGGAAGAAGACATCTTGAATCCATAGAACCCTGAAACACACTTAAATACTAAAATATGATTAGTACAAATAACTATATATGTTTTATAATCATCAAAACTCAAAAACCGGGTGATTGTAACCTTGGGCCAACACTTTTGATATTAATTATAATTTATTATGAATAAAGAAATACAGAAAAATAAATGAAAATATACGGGTGTATATACTGCATGAAATACTCATATTATGAATATCGGATATAGGTATTTAATCCTAATTTTTTATTTTATTAAAGGATAGGAGAAATGAGGAAAGAAAGAAAAAATAAAAATATAAAATAAAATTAAATAATTGGGTATGGGAGGTATGGGAAGTAGGTGGGAGTAGGTGGGAGTAGGTGGGGGAGAGAGAAATAAAAACTCTCGCTCTCTCTCTCATCTTTCTCTCTCTGGTGTGAGGCGGCCGGCGGCCTGACCGGCGGCCAAGCGCCAGCGGCCGGGCGCAGGCGGCGCCATGGGCCGGCCGGTGTGGGGCCGACTGATCAGTCACATATTTTGCATATACATTGTCACCTTACCATACTTTTTAGCTAATAAATCCTATTAATAAGTCTTCTTCTTCTTTGTTAAATGTAGGCCCAATTGCTAAAAGAAAGGAATGAGAAAGAGAAACAAGTCCAAAAGCCCACCAAATTCTGGTTTAATTTAGAATAAATTCGAAATCAAGGAATCAGGGCAAAATCTTAGCATATCAGAGAGGTTAAAACCGGTTGAAAAGAATCCTCCCAAATCAAGCGGTTGAAGCCAACAATCAAAGGCTGTTTCGTCAAATCCTCGAGCAGAAACGAGAAAACCAGAAGAAGATACAGGAGAATCACCAAACTAGGAGAGCCATCCAATTGGGTATGGCCAACTGGCCACACCAGGGCCGTAAAAACGTGGCCCTAGCCACGTTTTCGCAGCTTGGGTAAAGCTGTTGGGGGAGCGTTTGCTCCCCCAATCTTCCTACGATCTTCCCCCTCTGGTTTTTCCTTATAAATACCAGTTTCAATAGAGAGAAAAGGAGCGAAGACTAGGATTAGAATTTTTGTTTATTCTTTAAGGATTTAGGTTCTTTGTTAGATAGTGTAAAAGTTGTATTATATTTTGCAATTTGTAGTTCAGTACAAATACTTGTGAGAGAGAGGAATTGAGTGCTTGTAACTTGAAGATTCAAGTGACATCAATACAAGAGTCGAGCTACATTTTCTTCTACTCATTTTACGGTATGTTTTACTTTAATTACTTGCATTGTTCCTTGTTTCTCATGAGTAGCTAAATCGATTTTTTGGGCTCACTATTGTACCTCTCTCCAATTCTTCTTCTTTTCTAATTTTTATGAAAAAGACCCAATGAATCATTTGCATGTCTAACTTAAAGCCTTTCTTCTTGAAAGTGTTCTTGAAGGAACATGAGGATGGGTTTAGATTTTTAAACTCCTACTTCTTTTAAGAACATTTCTTGAACTGTTTTTATTCCACACTTACTTCTTCGCGCTTGATGATTTAACATTCGATTCAAAACGGTTTCTTAAAGAAAAGAGTTAACTTTTCCAACCATCTTATATGCTTTACTTCAAACTTTCTAAAGTCAACCTTAAGTTTTGCTTATGGTCAAGTTGAGGCACTAAGGATTTCAATAGAAAAATAAACGGTTGAGTAGTGAGATAGTGAGCCCAGATTTACTTCTTCATTAAAAAAACAACAAATCACTTTCTAAACTTTATACAAAATTCACCTTTTCCAGAGCCTTCTTCAAAGTTGCAATTTCTCTTTTAATCATCTCCCTTCTTTCCATTCTCTTTTAAATTAAAAAACGAGCACAATTCTTTGTTATTAAACAAAATACCGAAAAGCTTTCATTGCATTCCTCCTCGTGGACATGACCCGTTAGCCACAAGCTACACGGTAAAATTTCTTAACTCTTTGATTTTACAATCAATTTTTGGTGCCGTTGCCGAGGAGGGAGCGGTGTATTTGTTTTTTGACAAGTTTGGTGTGTTATTTCAGGGACTTCAAGATTCAGATCTAGCATTCAAGTTTTGCAAGAGAAGACTTGCAAATTCTGTGCCCCTACTCTCGAAAGTAGGAAACAGAATTTCAAGAAATTGCGTTGCAAAAGTTGAAAAGTTCATTGGACTACTAAAACTCTTTTTTGCAAGACATATTGCTCGCAAAAAATTAAGTTTTTGTACGTTATATTCTTGCTATATCTGTTATCCACCATCCCTGTTTTAATCCAACAGTAATTTGAGTGATTGTAATTGCTTAAAAAATGTTTAGACTTACATTCTAGGTATTTGTCTAATTACATTTATTTTACAAGTACTGTTGAAGAGATCTGGAGACAAGGTACGTATGCATAACATATAGTTTAGGAAACATTCTTGGGTGATATTTGCTTTTAAATGCTACTTTTCTATATCTTGCACATTTTGCACAAATCAATTCTAAGGGCAAAACCCAAGTCAAGATAAGGTCTGGAAGTCATTACCCTTTTTTAGCCCACAAATCATCTCCAAGCACGCACAACCTAAGCCTAAGTAAAATCTGATAGACGTTAGCCTTAGGGACATCTCGAACTCATTAGGAGATTATCCTAAGGGGAAAGGTGTTGGAATTTGACTCCTACTAAATCAGTGTCTAGGAAGGGGATTAAGGGCCGTAAGCCCGAAGGTTGGTGGTTCCTTAATTAAGGAACGTCTTTGACGGATAACCTCGCACCAATCTTGCTCTGACCTGGTTGATTAGCTTGTGGTCAAAGTCTGCATTATACCTCCAGTGGACAATCAATCAGTTAGGAGTTGTCTAGGTTAAGGTTACCTTAGACTAGGCTTAGTTGTTCTCTCTTCTTGACTATTGGTGAACTTATTTGTGATGTGTTTGTGTATGCAAGTGTGTTAAGAGACCCTAATTCATCTAGGTTAACTAGAAACACATCATCACCTAAGTTCGAAACAAGACCAGATTCGGTTATAGATCAACCGACATCTTTGCAGGATAGGTTCTATCCCATTAGAACATCACTTTCATCCTGCATCCAACTTCCATCGGTTGGTGAACACAACTTTGAGCTTAAGCTACAGTTCATTAATACACTCCCTAAATTCTATGGCTTAGAGTTTGAAGATGCTTATTTCTTCATAAGAGAATTTGAAGAAGTATGCTTAATGATGAAAATTTCACACTTTGCAGATGATGCTATTAGTTTGAGATTTGTCCCATTTGCTCTTAAGGACT
Organism: Agave tequilana; assembly: GCA_038442645.1. Lineage (NCBI taxonomy): Eukaryota > Viridiplantae > Streptophyta > Magnoliopsida > Asparagales > Asparagaceae > Agave > Agave tequilana. Next base: position 79,643 of record JAVJIF010011802.1, on the reverse strand, counting down.
TAGCCAAGAAATGGCTCTATAGCTTAACGGCCGGCTCTATCACATCTTGGGATGGTTTCATCAAGGTCTTCTTGAAGAAATTCTATCCAATCCACAAGACCGCCCTCGTTAGGAAAAACATCATGCAGTTCAAGTAAGAACCTAGTGAACCGTTTTGGAGGTACTTTGAACGCTTCAAAGACCTCCTTGTCCAATGTCCTCATCATGGAATAGAGAAATGGCGACAATGCCAAATTCTTTATGACAGTTTAAACTACTCAACCAAGACCCTCTTAGAAAGCATGTGCTAAAGGGGATTCTTACAGAAGGATGAGCATGAAGGATGGGACTTATATGAGAATCTAGCTGAAAAGACCATCCAATGGGAACCTACTAGTGAAAGCTCTAAAAATCCAAACTCTATCTCTTCAAAAGGAGGTCTCCATTCGATTGAATCATCCATAGCTAACGAGGCTAAATTAGCTAACCTAGTGAGAAGACTGGAGCTTTAGAAACTAAGGAACCAAGTCAGTCAATCAAGTCAGCCCAAACCAATTTCCAACTCCGGGTTGTACTTACTGTCAGGCCATGAATCATGTGTTTGAGGAGTGTCCTATATTTTAAGCTCACTAACACTTTTTTGAACCAATGAATGCGGCCTTTTCAAGGCCGAACAATGATCCTTACGCTCCAACGTACAATCCTGGCTGGAGAAATTACCCAAATTTCTCATGGAGCCAACAAAATAATGACCACCCACGGTCAAATCATGCAAGCCACTTCCATCATTCCAATAATTTTTCATCATCAACCCAACTTTTTCAATCACCCTCACAATCCTCCCAATAATTTTTCAAATTATCAACAAAATTTTCCCAACCAAGCTCCACCATCTTCCTTCCAGAATCCTCAACTCGAAAGGAGAATGACTGATTTTGAGAGAAACATGGAAAGGTATATGGAGAACCAAGATTCCCTCATGCAAACAATACAGAGGCTAGAGGTCAAATGAGCCAGTTAGCCAACCCACAACATGAGAGGCAAAAGGGTACCTTGTCCAGTCAACCAATTATGAATCCTAGAAATTCACAACAAGCTCATTTGGTTGAGGATCCATCACTGAATCAATGTAATACTGTTCATACAATGAGGTCGGGAAAAAAGTTGATAGCCAAGAATCAACACCACCTAATCCTAGTCAGCACAATCACACTTCAGCATCCACCTCATCTAATCTCACTCCTCCTAAATTTGATGAATCTGAAAAACAGTCATGTGCACCAGCCTATAGCATCATTTCCTAATAGGCTGAAAAATAAGCAAAATTCACACATGGATAAGATAATTGAGATCTGTAATCAAGTAAAGATAAATATGCCACTCCTTGATGCCATCTAACAAGTCCCAACTTATGCTAAGTTTCTTAAGGACATGTGCACCAAGAAGAGAAAGACCAATGTACCTAAAAAAGTCTTCTTAGTCACTAACATTAGTGAGCTACTATCGGGTCCGATCCCTTTTAAGTATAAGGATCCAGGTAGTCCAACCATTGCTTGCACAATAGGACAAGCCGAGATTAGTCGTGCACTTCTTGACTTGGGGGCAAGTATCAACTTGCTTTCATTCTCAGTTTATCAACAACTCGGGTTAGGCGATCTTAGTCCGACTCGAGTCACTATCCAACTGGCTGACCGTTCAGTGAAAGTTCCAAATGGGGAGATTAATGATGTCCTTATCCGAGTTGGAGAGATTATTTACCCTGTTGATTTCATAGTTTTAGAGACACAACCTGTGTCTAACTCCAATCATAGGGCTCAAACTCCTGTTATCCTAGGGCGACCATTCCTTGCTACTGCCAATGCCATCATCAATTGTAGGAATGGGTCCATGAGGTTAACTTTTGGGGACATGACTAGAGAAGTCAATGTCTTCAACCTAGAAAAATAACCTCGTAAGATAAGAGATCAAACATTTGAGGTAAACTTTGTTGAAAATAGTTATGATGAAGAGAGTGAAGATATAGAAGATGAGTCACTGTTTCTTAGTGAATTATTTAAGAATAAATGCGATTATCTTGATGAGAAGACATATGTCGGAGATCCTAATGTTAGAGTACCCTTTAAAAAGGGGAAATTTGATTTGAATATCTTCACTTTTGATGAGCCAACCAATAACTTATCGCATGAGAATATAATTCAAGAACCTCCGATTGACATACTCTTTGAAAACCTCTTCGAAGAAGAACTCTTGTGTTTGGATGAACCAACTAGAGATCTTTTGGTTAATTTCACATCTCTAGGGGAAAGTGTTGACCTAAACTTTGAGGAGATATATGGAACTGAATTAGAATTCCTGGGCATTCAATATGAGGAAGTTCCAACTGAGAAGTGTGGTGGTGATCATTTTTTAATAATGAATGTAGAAATATGAGGAAGGAAAACCTAAAGAAGTTGAGACTAGGGAGGAAGAGAGCTAAAATGATAGAAAAATTGGCATCCCAACTATGCCCTATAAAGAGGACCCACTGGAATGACGGGAAGAGAGCTAGAGGGATAAGACCGAAAAAGATCTAGGTATGGGAGAAACTTGATGTTGTACATATTTCTGTATAATAAATGCACCTCTTTTACATTTCATTTCATGCATGTTTACATTTCTTTCATACATTGGGGATAATGCATGAGATAAGTGTGGGGAAGGGCTCTAACATGACTAATATAAAAAAAAGCTCTAACATGACTAATATAAAAAAAAAGTAACATGACTAATATAAAAAAAAGTATATATATATATATATAACTTTTTGAAAGGTAAGAACAATATTTTGATATATTTTTTGTAAGAAATTAAGTCAATTTTAAGGAATAGGAAAATTATAATTAGGATTTCTTACACTTGGTCAAAATAAGATGACTTGTTTGATTTTTAGGGTTAGGGAGAAAAATTGTGAAAGTAATTTAGTCTTGATCTTTACTTTAATGAAATATGCACACTAAATACACTTACACACTTAGGGTTTAAAAGCAAAAATTCTTATGCCTTTAAAAAAAAGTATATATGTAAAAAAAAGAAAAAAATAATAAACAAATCTAATTATTGATTAGCTAGGTGCTTTGGTCTAAACAAGCCTTGGTATTTATGCAAAAGATAATTAGATAAGTTTGAAAAAAATATATATATATAAATCCTCTGATTAAGCTGGGTATTTGTGCCTCATGATGCATAAGTATTCACGCCTAAAGGGGTACGTTTTATAAATAAAAAGACCTTGGCTTCATGGCCTTGTCTGCTCGAGTGTTTAAATCCTTAGGGGTGTTTTCTCACCTGGTGCCCTAAAATTGTCCGGTTTGGGTGTCACCGACTAAAGGCTCGTTACATGGGCAGATTAGAAAGCCTAATGAAATTGAGGAATAAATTCCACCAAAAATAAATATAAATAAGTAATAGGAGTTAATGTTAAAGAACCCTTAGTCAAACTTCACAAGTCATGATGGTGCATACGACTCAGGGTAAATTAATAGACTAGATTAGAAAGACAATTTGACCCCTTACTTTGATTGATGATATGTTTTTGAATAGAGACTAAGTTTAGGAATGAACATTTTGATATTCCTATAACTTATAGATTACTTTAACTCTCACAAATATACTTCAAATATTTTCTCTTTTCAAAAAACTTTTCGAAGATACTAACTTTTTTCTCTTTCTTTATGGATTTTGTGGGTGCAATCCACTGAAAACCCTCACGAGACAAAACTCGTCCTCTAGGGGTAACCTAGAGGTTTAACGGCTTGTTGCACATGCTCATTGCAATCAAGTAGCCTGCAAAAGTAGTCTAATAATTGATTAAGATTAGTTTTGATATTTTGCTCGAGGGCGAGCAAAAGATAAGTGTAGGGGTGTGATCGGTCACATATTTTGCACATACATTGTCACCTTACCATACTTTTTAGCTAATAAATCCTATTAATAAGTCTTCTTCTTTTTTGTTAAATGTAGGCCCAATTGCTAAAAGAAAGGAAAGAGAAACAAGCCCAAAAGCTTACCAAATTCTGATTTAATTTAGAATAAATTTAAAATCAAGGAATCAGGGCAAAATCTTGGCATATCAGAGAGGTTGAAAATCGGTTGAAAAGAATCCTCCCAAATCAAGTGGTTGAAGCCAACAATCAAAGGCTGTTTCGTCAAATCCTCGAGCAGAAACGAGAAAACCAGAAGAAGATACATGAGAATCACCAAACTAGGAGAGCCACGCAATTGGGTGTGGACAACTGGCCACACCAGGGCCGCAAAAACGCGGCCCTAGTCACGTTTTCGCGGCTTGGGTAAAGCTGTTGGGGGAGCGTTTGCTCCCCCAATCTTCCTAGGATCTTCCCCCTCTGGTTTTCCCTATAAATACCAGTTTCAACAGAGAAAAAAGGAGCGAAGACTAGGATTAGAATTTTTATTTATTCTTTAAGGATTTAGGCTCTTTATTAGATAGTGCAAAAGTTGTATTTTATTTTGCAATTTGTAGTTCAGTATAAATACTTGTGAGAGAGAGAGAGGAATTGAGTGCTTGTAACTTGAAGATTCAAGTGACATCAATACAAGAGTCGAGCTACATTTTCTTCTACTTATTTTACGGTATGCTTTACTTTAATTACTTGCATTGTTCCTTGTGTCTCATGAGTAATTAAATTGTTTTCTGGGCTCACTATTGTACCTCTCTCCAATTCTTCTTCTTTTCTGATTTTTATGAAAAAGACCCAATGAATCATTTGCATGCCTAACTTAAAGCCTTTCTTCTTGAAAGTGTTCTTGAAGGCACATGAGGATGGGTTTGGATTTTTAAATCCTACTTCTTTTAAGAACGTTTCTTGAACTGCTTTTATTCCATACTTGCTTCTTCGCGCTTGATGATTTAACATTCGATTCAAAACGGTTTCTTAAAGAAAAGAGTTAACTTTTCCAACCATCTTATATGCTTTACTTCAAACTTCCTAAAGTCAACCTTAAGTTTTGCCTATGATCAAGTTGAGGCACTAAGGATTTCAATAGAAAAATAAACGGTTGAGTAGTGAGATAGTGAGCCCAGATTTTCTTTTTCATTAAAAAAAATAACAAATCTCTTTCTAAACTTTATACAAAATTCACCTTTTCCAAAGCCTTCTTCACAGTTGCAATTTCTCTTTTAATCATCTCCCTTGTTTCCATTCTCTTTTCAATTAAAAAACTAGCACAATTTTTTGTTACTAAACAAAACACTGAAAATTTTTATCGCATTCCTCCTCGTAGACACGACCCGTTAGCCACAAGCTACACGGTAAAATTTCTGAACTCTTTGATTTTACAATCACCGGCAGTGGGGGGAGCACTAGCCCCCACCCCCATCTCTTTATCTTTCTCTTCTCTCTCCCCACCCATCTCTCTCTCTCTCTCTCTCTCTCTCTGTGTGTGTGTGTGGGGCCCTCCGGCGCCCAAGGGTGCCGGTGCCGGTGAGGCAGCCGCCGGCGAGCCGGCCGGTCGGCTGGCACAGCGAGGACAGCAGCAGCGCGCTGCTGCTGCTGCTTCTGAGTTTGGCTGAAAACCCAAACTGGTTTGGGTTTGAGTTTAACCCAAACCCGACCCGTGTGCACCCAAACCCGACCCGATAAAGGTAAAATTTTATTTTAATCCCTGTGAGATTATAAATTACTTTGGGGCCCTAAAAATTACAAACAACCCCTGAAAATTTTCCGTTATTACGTATCTAACCTTTTATATTGGTTTTGATTTTCGAACGATATCTTGGTCATCCGAAGTCGGATTCAGACAATTCATGAGTCGTTGTGATCGTAAAAATGAGAGCTACAATATTGTGTATCAGTATATGGTATAAGGTGATTAAAATTTATCAGTATACCGGGTGAGTAGATGTCCTAACTCAAGTCTGTTTTTCCCCAATTTAGAAATAATTGTTATTGAAAAATTATTAATAATATTGATTTATTGAAACTAAGAGATTACATCATTAAAAGATGATTGTGACAGTTATTATAAAAGTGAATTGGTGTTATGGAACCGAAATTCAAATAGGGTATCTGAATAATGAATCACGGATATGTTACGTATGTGTGTGTGAGAACATAATACGGGTATGATATCAAATTGAGAATTATTATTTAAAGTTCATATAACATGACCAGTAAGAGCATGTAAGTGTATTAAAATGGTTGCACATAGACAAATGCCACATAAGTTATGTATTTGTGGAATTCTGAGCATCATGTATATGTTGCGAGTATTTACTAGGATTGAGAATCGAACAATTAAGTGCTGGATTCTGATAGAAATGATAAAGTATAAATTTCGGTTAATATCATCTACCCGTTGTGATGAATATTAATGTCACTCAACCTGAAAATCATAAGTGGTAAAGTTTACCTCCGATTCTATTACACACTATGATTGCATGTGTATTGACTTTTAATATAATAATGATGATAGTTAAATGAAGATTGATATTATATGCAAGTGATGTCCAATCTGTTATGAAAGTAATAGTTATGGATAATAATAATCGGATGGTAGTTAGTTAACACCAGTATACCCGGTGAGTAGATTAAACAGTGACAACGGAGAATCGATTACAGATTATATATGTTTATTATTAATAAGAGATAATTAGAAATCAGTTAAGAAAAAAGATCACTTGAGACTCATCAACTATGATTGGATAATTATAGAATCAATTATGTTGATACTGGTATAAGAAGAATCCAAAGTTGATATTAGAATTGAACTAAGCAAATAAAATTGGAAATTATCTTCGAGTAACTCGATGTAACCGTGATATAAAAAACTCTGTTAAATGGGATATACGAATCGATGCAGTATGATGAAATAGCGTACTAATTAAACTATTGAAGGTTTTGTTAATATTAATTACTCGGATGGGATCGGGACGTTTCGGTGAATTAGCGACTGTGAACGTGAACCAATAATGATGGAACTGATCAAGGTAATTGATAATGAACTGAATTAGAGCAACTGAACTCCTAACACTCCGGACATACTTGATAAATAAATTAAACATCAAAAGCTTATTGTTAAGCTAAGTACACATGATACTCAAATATTATGTAGTATGTTGAGTATTATTCTTGCGAATACTGTTTTCGTATTTGTTGTATTTCATGATATATATATATGCTTATAACGTAATTTTGTGTATCGACTAGCACACTTGAGGCAGCAAGGGTTAGTTGATGGCCTACATATTTATATATATCGATTAAGTTGTTAATCAGTAGCAACTGAAAGCAATTGGATGGATAAATAAGTAAGATTCATCGAACCTGATGAGAGGTGAAAGAATAAAATCTTTGAACCAGAACTCATAGTAGATATTGTACTTTTAGTGATTAATGATTATTAATGAAAAACTACTAAATAAGATCAAGCCTGATGATTGTCAGATAATGGGTGACCGATGATGGTGTATAAGTATCAAGTGAGCAATTAAACTGGTGAAAACCAGTTAGAGTCAGTATTAAGTAAATCTGATAACTTAATATTAAGTATATCGATTATGATGGATAATTCGATATCAACAAAACAAATACTGATAGCATTGAAATAGTATTTTGGTATGCCTACTATATACACCGGAGACTTTCGAGTATCCTTGTAATTGATTTAACAGAACATCGGAGTCCTCTATTAGGCTTGGAAGTGACATCTTATAATGACACTGATTATCTCTAACCGGTAAGAATTAGATAATTAGCTTAACAATTGAAAGTTTATGATACAGACGAAAGATTGAGCGTCGTGTCTATGAGATTAGTAATCCAGTATTGGTAAGTGATATATGTACGTGTATGCATGTATATATGTGTGTGGTTTGATTCATATTCAAATGCAGATGATGATTTAGTTAGTAATTGATTGTGTGGTTTAGAACTAGAAGATAGAAGAAAGCAACAACAAAACATACTGTATAGAAGTCAGTAGCATTAATACCGGCATTGGTGGAACCTGAGGTAAATTTGGACTGTACCAAACAAAAGTACTAAAATCAGTCCTTGCTTGAAATAAAGGATATTTATAATATCAAAAGTGTAATAATTCATTGATATCAGAATTGTCGTGTAACTATCACTTGTATCAGAAGTGATGAGAAAATTTGAATTAAATCAAGTTGTAACCAATAGACAGACTGCCTGAGGATAAATAAGGCAATTAATGATGAATCCCGGATGTTAACTAAATGATAAAAGGTGAATAAGTTTATGATTAGGAAAAGTGAATACTGGTACTACGAATTAGAACTTGACCGGTACGATATTGGGGATCATAAGTTGAATGCATTATGTGTGTGTTTGGTACCTTTTAACTATGATAAGAATTCCTTGAAACTAACGAATTAAGAAATGAAATCACATGAACTTGACTGTGTGACACATCGGTATATATATGAATGTCTTTGTGATAAGAAATGTACATAAGTATGTATATGATGTCATGTATTGTATTGGAGGAAGGGATCGGGTTTAACCGGAGGTGACGGAAGGGGAGTATAACTGTTATTTATTGTATTGGAGGAAGGGACCGGGTTTAACCGGAGGTGACCGAAGGGGAGTATTTTTGTTATTTATTGTTTTGGAGGAAGGGACCGGGTTGAACCGAGGTGATCGAAGGGGAGTATTGATATTATTTTATTGAAGTATGCTCGAATATATGTTTATGATATCCGGTATATGAATATGATTGTTTATGATATTCGAATTATGGATGTTAATAGGTATGGCACCTAGTATATGCATATGATTGTTTATGATATCCGGTATATGGATATGATTGTTTATGATATCCGAATTATGAATGTTAATAGGTATGGCATCTAGTATATGCATATGATTGTTTATGATATCCGGTATATGAATATGATTGTTTATGATATCTGAATTATGGATGTTAATAGGTATGACACCTAGTATATGCATATGATTGTTTATAATATCCGGTATATGGATATGATTATTTATGATATCCGAATTATGGATGTTAATAGGTATGACATCTAGTATATGCATATGATTGTTTGTGATATCCGGTATATGGATATGATTGTTTATGATATCCAAATTAAGGATATTAATTTGTATGGTACCTAATGTATGCATATAGTTGTCTATGACATCAGGTAAATAGATTGTTGTGGCATCCAGTATATAGATGTGAGTGTCTCGTATTTCTTCATGTATGAACACACAGTTATAATTGGATACTATCATGAGTAGGGTATGATGTCATATGTATATTGGGGTAGGTGCAATATTGGACTGTAACTAATCTAGTGAATAAGATTAGGCTTTCTAAGAGTTGTGTTGTGACCATGACTATATAGATGAAATACGAACATGTTACAAACTGAAAATAGGAGAGGTGATTATAAGAGCAACGAGTACGTCAAGTATTCAAAATCTTTGAGATTGTATACTAATGAAATATTGGTCACGTGTACCCAGAAGAATACACATAGAAAGTATCGGATAATGGAAAGAATCTATGATTCATTAAGTTGTAGTATCAACCATAAGTAGGAAAGTATTGAAACTGATTTTAGACATTGTTCAACTGCATCATACTTGAATTATAATGGTATTATAATACAAACTTTATTTTGAGTGATTTCACTCACTGAGCTGTTGATCTCACCTACCACAGATTGATATTTTCAGGTCACGGTAAGGCGAAGGTCCGACTTAGAGCTGCAAGATATTCTCCTGAGATGACGTATGTACTTATTATAGAATGTGATTCTTTTTATAAACTCTGATGTTATAAGTGACTGTGAGTTAGAATATTATATCAGGAAAGCACTCTTATGTATATGTTTATTTGATGGACCTTGGGATGAACTATATGATGATAATGAGATTAATAAGTAGACTGATATTGGTCGAAATTAATTTATATAAATATTTTGTTGATGATTATGGATATTGAGGTAATTAAACCTGGGACCGTTACAGTTGGTATCAGAGCTTCAGCTTAGAAACTTGAAGTAGGACTCAGGTGTAGGTCTAAGGCAGTATTAGCCTAGAGATTGATTTAAGTCGTTGGTTCAGAAATAATATTGATTGTTATAATAAATGCTAGTGGGTGTGCAGTTTGTATGATTGAATGAATGTTTGCCTTGATGTAAGAAGTTCATAGGTGTAATGGGTTCTTATGCATATGATTAATCTCGAAATGCATGATATTTAACTTTTTCTTATATTCGAATGAAAGTATACCCGCATATACTTTGATTCGGATGAGTTCTATTAGGGGTGCGAGCCCTTAGCATAAACTACTGGTGGTATGAGATACTGGGATAAGAAAATGACAAAAATATCAGGCAAGATAAGATTTAATCAGAACGGAAGAACCATATTGAGTATATGTGCTGGACGTATCATCAAGTATGGTACGTGTATGTGCTGATACGATGTGTGATGATTTATGACACAATTATCACCAAATGTGACGTGTTTATTTGATACCATATGATGTGTATATCACCAAGTATGATAGTGAATTTTTAATGATATAAAGTATGTGTAAGATGAATTCTGTGTGAAAGTGATAATGTTGCACATATATTACATGTTGTGAAACACAAGGAGATGCATAGCCGGAAGAGAACAAAGATTACCTTATTAGAAGAAAGATTTCATGATATAAAGAAGAAATTGAAAATATTACTCTTGCCTCTTACCAGATATGCCAAGTTTCGAGGACGAAACTTTTTCTAAGGGGGGTAGAGCTGTAACACCCGGATAGGTAAACTCTGGGCTAAAATATTTTCATTGGATTAAAACTATTTTTCATGAATTCTTATGATTATTAAACAAATTGTTCCGGTGTTAAATAATTCTCAGTAATTATTTAACAAAAATTCGGAATGGATTTAAATTTTTATAAATCATATCAGATTAATTGATATGAGGAAACATTGATACCATGTATGTTTGTACATTAATATAAGTGGTGTAATACTTGAATATCATAAGATCTATTTTATTCGGTATATTTTTACTCTTTTGGACTATACTGATAAGGAGATCGGTAATCGGTATATTACTGGATATTCTTTTGATATTAATTATAATTTATTATGAATAAAGAAATACAGAAAATATATGAAAAAATACGGGTGTATATACTGCATGAAATACTCGTATTATGAATACCGAGTATAGGTATTTAATACTAATTTTTGATTTTATTAAAGGATTGGAGAAATGAGGAAAGAAAGAAAATAAAGAAAAATAAAATAAAGATATAATATAAAATAAAATAATTGGGTATGGGAGGTATGGGAAGTATGGGGAGTAGGTGAGAGTAGGTGGGGGAGAGAGAAATAAAAACCCTCTCTCTCTCTCTCACTCTCATCTTCCTCTCTCTCTCTCTCTTTGGTGTGAGGCGGCCGGCGGCCTGACCGGCGGCCAGGCGCCAGCGGCCGTGCGCCGGCGTCACCGTGGGTCGGCCGGCGTAGGGCCGGCAGTAGGGGAGCACCAGCCCCTACCTCTCATCTCTTTCTCTTCTCTCTCTCCCACCCATATCTCTCTCTGTGTGGCCCTCCGACGGCCAGGGGCGTCGGAGCAGCGCCGCCGCCGGCGAGCTGGCGGGGCGTAGCGAGGACAGCAGCAGCACGCGGTTGCTTCTACTGTTGCTGAGTTTGGGTGAAAACCCAAACGGGGTTGGGTTTGGGTTTAACCCAAATCCGATCCGTGTGTACCCAAACCCGATCCGATAAAGGTAAAATTTTATTTTAGCCCCTGTGAGATTATAAATTGCTTTGGGGCATTGAAAAATTACAAACAGCCCCTGAAAATTTTCATTTATTACGTATCTCACCTTTTATATTGGTTTTGATTTCCGAACGATATCTTGGCCATCCGAAGTCGGATTTGGACGATTCTTGAGCCGTTGTAATCGTGGAAGCGAGAGTTACATATCTTGTATATCAGTATATGATATTGGATCTTAAAATTTATCGGTATACCCAGTGAGTAGAAGTCCTAACTCAAGTCTGTTTTTCCCCAATTTAGAAATAATTGTTATTGGAAAATTATTGATAATATTGATTTATTGAAACTAAAAGATTATATCATTAAAAAGATGATTGTGACAGTTATTGTAAAAATGAATTGGTGTTATGGAACTGAAATCCAAATAGGGTATCCGAGTAATGTATCACGGATATATTACATATGTGTGTGTGAGAACATAATACGGGTATGATACCAAATTGAGAATTGTTATTTAAAGTTCATAAAACATGACCATTAAGAGCCTGTAAGTATATTAAAATGATTGTACATAGACATATTCTACATAAGTTATGTGTTTGTGAAATTCTGAGCATCATGTATATATTGCGAGTATTTAGTAGAATTGAGAATCGAACAATTAAGTGCTAGGTTCTGATAGAAATGGTCAAGTATAAATTTTGAATAATACCATCTATCCGTCTGTGATGAATATTAATGTCACTCAACCTAAAAATCATTAAGTGGGTAAAGTTTACCTCTGATTCTATTACACACTGTGCTTGCATGTGTATTGACTATTAATATAATAATGATGATAGTTAAATGAAGATTGATATTACATGCAAGTGATGTCCAATCTGTTATGAAAGTAATAGTTATAGATAATAATAATCGGATTGTAGTTGGTTAACACAGGTATATCTGGTGAGTAGATTAAACAGTGACAACGGGGAATCGATTACAGATCATTAATATTTATTTATTAATAAGAGATAATTAAAAATTAGTTAAGATAAAAGATCACATGAGACCCATCAACTATGATTGGATAATTATAGAATCAGTTATGTTGATACTGGTATAAGCAGAATCCGAAGTTGATATTAGAATTGAACTAAGCAAATTAAATTAGAAATTATCTTCGAGTAACTCGATGTACCCGTGATATAGAAAACTCGGTTAAATGGGATATACGAATTGATATAGTATGATAGAAATACCGTACTGATTAAACTATTGAAGGTTTTGTTAATATTGATAACTCAGATGGGATCAGGACATTTCGGTAAATTAGCAACTGTGAACGTGAACCGATAATGATAGAACTGATCATGGTAATTGATAATAAACTGAATTAGAGCAACTGAACTCCTAGCACTATCAAACATGCTTGATAAATAAATTGAACATCAAAAATTTATTGTTAAGTTAAATACACGGGATACTCAAATATTATGTAGTATGTTGAGTTTTGATCTTGCAAATACTGTTTTCGTATTTGTTGTGTTTCATGATATATATATGTTGATAACGTGATTTTATGTACCGACTAGCACACTTAAGGCAGCAAGGGTCAACTGATGGCCTACATATTTATATATCGATTAAGTTGTTAATCGGTAACAACTGAAAGCAATTGGATGGATAAATAACTAAGATTCATCGAACCTGATGAGAGGTGGAAGAATAAAACCTTTGAACCAGAACTCATAAGTAGATATTGTACTTTTACCGATATGACTATTAATGAAAAACTACTGAATAAGATCAAGTCTGATGATTATCAGATAATGGGTGATCGATGATGGTGTATAAGTATTAAGTGAGCAATTAAACTGGTAAAAATCAGTTAGAGTCAGTATTGAGTAAATCTGACAACTTAATATTAAGTATATCGATTATGATGGATAATTCGATATCAACAAAACAAATATTGATAGCATTGAACTAGTATTTTGGTATGCCTACTCTATACACTGGAGACTTTCGGATATCCTTATAATTGATTTAGCAGAACATCAGAATCCTCTATTAGGCTTTGAAGTCATATCTTTATAATGACACCGATTATATCTAACCGGTAAGAGTTAGATAATTACCTTAACAATTGAAAGTTTATGATACAGATGAAAGATTAAGCGTCGTGTCCATTGGATTAGTAATCCAGTATTGGTAAGTGATATGTGTATGTGTTTGCATGTATCCATTTGTGTGGTTTGATTCATATTCGAATGCAGATAATGATTTGACTAGTAATTGACTGTGTAGTTTAGAACTAGAAGATAGAAGTAAGCAACAATAAAACATGCTGTATAGAAGTCAGTAGCATTAACACAGGTATTGGTAGAACCTGGGGTAAATTTAGACTGTACCAAACAAAAGTACTAAAATCAGTCCTTGCTTGAAATAAAGGACATTTATAATATCAAAGTGTAATAATTCATTGATATCAAAATTATCGTGTAACTATCACTTGTATCAGAAGTGATGAGAAAATTCTGATATAAATCAAGTTGTAACTAATAGACAGACTGTCTGAGGATAAAAGAGGCAATTAATGATGAATCTCGGATGTTAACTAAATGATAAAAGGTAAATAAGTATTATGATTAGGAAAAGCGAATACTTGTACTACGAATCAGAACTTGACCGGTACGATATTGGGAATCATTAAGTTGAATGCATTATGTGTGTGTTTGGTACCTCTTAAATATAATAAGAATTCCTCGAAACTAACGAATTAAGAAATGAAATCGCATGAATTGGACTGTGTGACACATCGGTATATATGTGAATGCCTTTGTGATAAGAAATGTGCATAAGTATGTAAATGATGTCTTGTATTGTATCGGAGGAAGGGACTGAGTTTAACCAGAGGTGACCAAAGGGGAGTATTGCTGTTATTTATTGTATTAGAGGAAGGGACCGGGTTTAACCAGAGGTGACTGAAGGGGAGTATTATTGTTATTTATTGTTTCAGAGGAAGGGACCGGGTTGAACCGGAGGTGATCGAAGGGGAGTATTGATATTATTTTATTGATGTATACTTGAATATATTTTTATGATATCCGATATATGGATATGATTATTTTTGATATCCGAATTATGGATGTTAATAGGTATGGCACCTAGTATATGCATATGATTGTTTATGATATCTGGTATATGGATATGATTGTTTATGATATCTGAATTATGGATGTTAATAGGTATGGCACCTAGTATATGCATATGTTTGTTTATGATATCCGGTATATGTATATGATTGTTTATGATATCCGAATTATGGATGTTAATAGGTATGACACCTAGTATATGCATATGATTGTTTCTGATATCCGGTATATAGATATGATTGTTTATGATATCCGAATTATGGATGTTAATTGGTATGGCACGTAATATACGCGTATAATTTTTTATGATATCCGGTATATGGATATGATTGTTTATGATATCCAAATTAAGGATATTAATATGTATTGCACCTAGTGTAAGCATATAATTGTCTATGACATCGGGTAAATATATTGTTATGACATCCGGTATATGGATGTGAGTGTCTCACATTTCTTCATGTATGAACACACAGTTATAATTGAATACTATCATAAGTAGGGTGTGATGTCATATGTATATTGGGGTAGGTGCAATATTAGACTGTAACTAATCTAGTGAGTAAGATAAGGCTTTCCAAGAGTTGTGCTATGACCATGACTATATAGATAAAATACGAACATGTTACAAACTGGAAACAACAGAGATGATTATAAGAGACTAACGAGTAGGTCAAGTATTGCAAAATCATTGAGATTGTAAGTTAATGAAATATTGGTCACGTGTACCTAGAAGAATACATATAGAAAGTATCAGATAATGGAAAGAAGCTATGATTCTTTAAGTTGCAGTATCAACCATAAGTAGGAAAGTATTGAAATTGATTCTGTACATTGTTCAACTGCATCATTCTTGAATTATAATAGTATTATAATACGAACTCTATTTTGAATAATTTCACTTACTGAGCTGTTGAGCTCACCCCACCACATATTGATATTTTCATATTACGGCAAGGCGAAGGTCTGACTTAGAGCTGTAAGAATGTTCTCTTGAGATGACGTATGTACTTATTGTCGAATGTGGTTCTTTTTATAAACTCTGATGTTATTAGTCACTGTGAGATAGAATATTATATCAGGGAAGCACTCTTATGTATATGTTTATTTGATGGACCTTGGGATGAACTATATGATAATAATGAGACTAATAAGTAGGCTGATGTTAGCCGAAATTAATTTATATAAATATTTAGGTTGATGATTATTGATATTGAGGTAATTAAACTTTGGACCGTTACAATATATCACATTAGTTTTTAATACTTGAAAGCTTTTATCCTGATCCGCTCTCGAAACAAATTTCTTATCTTTGCTGGTTAGTTGAGTCAATGGAACCACAATCTGAGAAAACCCTTCTACAAATCTTCGATAGTATTCAGCCAACTCCAGGAAACTCTAAACTTTTATAACATTTGTGGGTTAAGGCCAATCTTTGATTGCATCATTCTTGACTGGATCCATTGATATTCCTTATTGGATATAATATTACCAAGAAACCCTACTTGTTCCAACCAAAATTCACATTTCATGAATTTAGCATATAACTGCTTCTCTCTCAAGATTTGGAGGACAATCTTTAGATGATTTGAAACACCTCATTCACGAAATACGTACTTAATTATGTATTCATATTTTTCGATCGTATTTTTTTGATTTACTTCCTATATTCGTATTGTTTTATGAATTATTTATATGATCGTTTTACCTTGGATCTGGATTCGTGGACTCTGAGTCAGTCCTAGTCTGAACCGGAGGCCTGATCTAGAGTATTACTTGATTTGGTCTTTTCAGTATTTAGATTTGATTGATTTTAGTTTCAAACATCACATTCCAATATTTTAGATTTTCTATGATTTTTTAGAATTTTTTTGAATTAAATTGCAAATCTTCAAAACCGGTGTCGGCCAGTGTCGCTAATCGATTCTCTAAAAATTACTTTCACATTATCTCTAAAATTATATTTTCTATCTAAATATATTTTTGGAGATTTTTCTAAATTTATCGAAATTACACTGGATTTGGCGTCGACCAGTATCTCTTGAAGATTTCAGGATTTCTAATTAGAAAATGAGATTTTATTTCTAAAAACTAATTTCATATTATCCCTTAGGATGATGTTTTCTATCTCCAGGAATTTTGGAGATTTTCCTGAATTTATCAAGATCCGACCGACCTGGTGTAAACCGGTAATGATGGTTGATTTTAGAATTTTTATTTTTAAAATGGGATTGAATTTCTGAAATCTGATTTTAGTAGACATCTTGAAATAATATTTATTATTTTTGAAAATTTTAGAGAACCTTTCTAAGTGACTTTATTTTTCGAGTTTTTCTGAAGTTTTCGGTGTTTTTCTAGATACCGAAATTTTATCTAGATATTTTTTACTCTTTTTTTATTTTCTCTCTCCTTTCCAGATGCGGGGATCACCAGACGCGGGGTCTGATCTTTAATGTAGAGATTCTCTTTCCCTTTACATTTAATGTCTTTTAAATCAACTCTAATCAAACTTTCTCTCTCCTCTGTCAAACACGATGCTCGCGTTTTCTCAGATGCGGAGCTTAACTCCGCGTCTGGCTCAGTTGGCCTAGACATGGGTCTGGTTTTAATGAGACGCAAGTCTCATTTCATTGAACGCATGGCAAAGTTATAATAATCCTAACTTTCCTTTTATATAAACACCCTCTTTCTTTTTCTCTCTCTTTCATTTTCTTTCTTTCTTTCTTCTTCCAGCAAGCATTCAGCAGCCAAGACCAACAGTCGTGCCTCCTTACTGGCCACCTTCTCCACCATCTCCACCACCAACTCCTCCACCATCCTTCCCTCCATCATCTCCTCCTCCATTCCAACAACAACACCACCACCACCACCTTCTTCTTCTTTTTCCACCAAGAAATCCCCTTTCACCATTACCTTCGCCACCATCTCCACCACCACCAATCATGTCATCCTCTCTTCGTCATACTCTTTCTAACGAGCCTATTTGTCGCTCTCCGAATTACCTTTTAAAAAACTCCAAAAAATCCAAATGAACTAGACTTGTACCCTTGGTTTTTGGGTTTGGGCTGCCCCCATGAGCTGCCACCCATGGCCGCCGGCCACCGCCGATCACCGGCCAGGCCTGGTCAGCTATGGTCGACCATGTTTTCCCCTTCTCCCTTCTTTCTTTCCTTTTCTTTTCTTTCCTTTCTTTCTTTCTTTCCTTCCTTTTCTTCTCTATTTATCAACCCTGCGTCTCTCCTCTTTCTCCCATCCCTGTGTCCCTCTCACCCTTCTATCCTGTGTCTCACTTTTCACTCTCACACTCTCTCTAGAATTCTCTCTCTTTATCCCTCTCTTTCTCTCTCCCCTCTGTCATTCTCTCTCTCTTTAGTTTCCTCCCTCTCTCTTGATTTCCTTCTCTCTCTATCACTTTCTGTTTAACGTGATTCTCGCGTTGGGCCACCGGACGCGGAGCTCATCCTTACGTCCAGGCATTATCTTAACGCGATCCTCACGTTCTTGTATCAACGTGACACGGACCTCATGCCCGTGACCACGTTCTTCTCGTATCCTAGCTTAAACACGGGTCTCAACCTCACGTTTGTGGCGACTCCCGCGTCTGTGACCCCCGCGTCTTCATTCTCTCTCCTTTTAGTTCCTCTCTCTCTCTCCTTCTCTATATAATATTATATTTATTATATTGAACGCACTTATGCGTTGGTTATCTGGATTATGGAGATCAGGGATTTCACGGTGTGTTCTGAAGATTTAGGCGAGTGTTCTCGCTTTTCTTTTAGACTTTCCCGCTTTGTCAGGTCAACTTGTATTTGTATTATGTATTTGTATCCGTATTCACATTTTGTATTGAGATGTGCTCCTGTATTTGTAGTGGCCGAGAGCCCAGTATTGCATATGTATATACATGTGACGAATGTTTGTAACTAAATGATAATATTTCTGATGTGTGTTGTTTGGAACTAACACCTTCTGCAGGTACCCTTGATTTTAGGCCTAACCTCCGGGTTCAATCTCTCTGAGATTTTAAAAGTCCTCTAGACTTTTTATATGCTACGCCTGGTAGGCAGACCTAGCGTCAGCATTTTATCGCTAACTCCATTCAAGCGTAGTTACCCTGTGAGCACAACGGTGTCATGAGCAGTAATATGACATTTCATGCGCATGCTGCAACACGTGCGTTTAGCTGTGCTGCGAGCAGTAACCATTCCGAACATGATGGTATTTAGTGTCATAAGTTAGCATCGCTCCAGCCCCACTTAGCTCCGCTTGGATGTTCGCTTACTGGCCAAATTATCTGCCCACGGTTTATCTATTCTTCTGTTAATAATTGTGAAGAGTTTGAAATCTTACTTATACTGTTTTCCTGTATTGCTTATCATACTTTCACTTGACGTGTTATCTTTTACCAGGATATCTTTTGTTACTTGACATGTTACTACTTGCCATCTGCCCTCTACTATGTTATTGCTTATCACCTATCATCTGTCCCGTTAACATCTGACCTGTGATTACCACATTTATAGAAATTCTGTACATGTTATCCTGTATTATATATACAGTGACCAGAATTTATAGTACTTATGTACTCCTGTGATTTCTAGAACCTGTCCTGCTCCTACCATTTCATAAATTGGTAAATACATAATAAACTATAAAAAGAATAACCTACGTCGGGTAAGGGGAAAACTGATGAATTTCAAGTGGTGAATATTTTCAGTGGTATTAGGTATGTTGTGCAACTCTAATTCCGGATCTACCTGAGCGCCTCTAAGAATCTGAGGGGAGCGCTGACTCCTTACCTCCTGTTATATTCCTGAATAGGCATAATATAAGACCCACCTTCCTGTTTGCCTAGCTGCAGGTTCCGGGTCAGCACCGGAACATCCTGAGGCATAATCCCGGGTATGTACGAGGCCCACTGTAAACATAACACATTGGTTTCATTATCAGTTTTTAATAACAACCTCGGCTTACTCATATATGGATGTATGTGTTTTGCGACGCTGGGGCACATACCTAGATATATGAGTAGGGTGAGTAATAATAATAAGATTCTAATTAATAATAATTCATTGTGTTTGTTGACACTCAAAAAAGACAATCTCTCGAAAAGCACTTCAACCGGTTTGAACAACGTCCACACTCGATAATATTTACAAAAATCAGAACCATGGACAAACTGATAACTAGCTCTATACCTGCTCTAGAGGCCAAAGCAGGCCAACAAGGCTAGGTTTGTTTAACATCTAGCCTCGCATGAGCCCAAAAGGGGCTAGTTTCGGTCATAGCCTTATCAAAAGACCAAAACCACTAGCTTCGCACGAAGCTTCAATCAGCCCCGCTGAAGGCTAACCTTAGCTTCACTAAAAGCTTTCTCACCAACTTCGCTGGAAGTGTGGTTCAACTCCATCGTGAGCTAACCTTATAGTTTCGCCTGAAACTTCTCCTAACTCATCAAATAAGCTAAGTTCTAGCCTCGCTTGAGGTCTTGAATATAACTTCGCCTGAAGCTTTTAAAATGAACTTCGTATGAAGCTCTCCCCTAGCTCCACCAGGAGCTTTTCCAGGTCATCAGTTAACCGTTTCAAAATCCCAGAGGGGATTAATGAGTGAACCACACTACTTTAGTGGGGTTACTACCACTTTAAGTGGGTGATAATACCCGCCCACTTCGTCCACGTTAAGTGGATACAATTAAGACACAATGGCTATCAGTATCTTACACGAATCTCCCAGCTTCGCCTGAAGCTTGCATTTAGCCTCGTGGTAAGGCTATTTCAAGTCTCGCACGAAGTTAACAGACTGATTCAGTCTTGCTGAATTCAAGGGGCAGTTACACCCCTATTTTTACTATAAATAGCCCCTTGCAAGAGGGAAGAAGGGCTGAAAAATTTAGAGAGATCTAAAAGAACCTTAGCCCAAAAGTGTCCTCTTGCTTTTAAACTTCCAAAGTCCTAGAGACTTAACTCTCTTTCACCAGGGTCCCAACACGACTTCTATCTTCAGAGGATTTTCAGAACTAAGTGAGAAGAAAATTCTCTCGAGGAGGCTTGAACATCCGACCGATTGCATCGTTAATAAGATAAAGTGATCGCGTGCTGATCAGATTCCCGTTGGTATACTTTCCCAAAATCTAAGAGGAGATCTACTTTTAATTTTCTTTTTCTTTCTTTACAGCGTTACTTATAATTTCGCTCCTCAATTCTTTTTTGCAAGTTTTCCTTTCTCAATTTTAATGGAAAATAATGTTTTGCAATTCAAGTTGTATATATTTAAATTATGATGACGTGAGATATACGGTATATAAATGAAGGTTTTCTTGTTTGCATTATTCCTTTGACTTACATATCTCATGAAGCTATAATCTGGGTTGTACAGCTGGTTTTTGTCGTATTTGCTTTCATTGGGTTTTATTCAGATTTTTTGGTTTTACTATTATTATTATTATATTTTATATTCCTGGCTTGATCACCTGTGTACTACTCAAATCTCCTGCTATTCCCTATTGTACACAACCTGTCTTATGCATGATATTACATTTGTATTATTGTGCCCAACCTCCTGACTTGAGATTTATACGGGTTACCGTATAATCTTCTGATGATCCATACTGTTCTCTTTAGCTATTATAGTGGACAACTCAGCTTGTGCGTACTTAGTCGATGTAGACATGAGGTATATGGTATATAGATGAGGGTTTCCTCGTTTGGATTATCCTCTCGAGATATCAATCTCTTGAATCTATCTACTGAGCCCATACAACTGGCTTTGTCACATCTGTTCATCCCATCACTTGATGTCTCATTCCTGTTCATGTGTGCTTGTACTCACGACACAGTTTTTAATGCATGCTTTTGATTCAGATTTATCGATACACGTATACTTATCCCTGCTCGCCATTTGGCATTCACCACACCACTCGTTGGGGAGTTCTGACTCCCCTGGATCCTCATGTCCAGGTTTAGGAGTTTGGAGCTTGTAGATTCTCCCTGTTGCTGATCAGAGTGGTGATTGTAGTTCATTTTTGCATCATCTTCCACCTCTTTACCATGCATAAATATCAATAAAAATCTGTTTTTTTTATTCCTTTTCTCTCTATTTTTGCAGGTCCATATTTTAATGGAGAGAGGCCCACAAATCCATCCATTTATCAAGAATAAAAGGGGATTAATTCAAAGCCCAAAAGAGAGCCCAAGTGTTGAGCCCAGGATCTGGAATCATCCACGCATCCAGTCAGCAATCTAGAAGATCCACGTGGCCAAACAACCTGTAACAAACTCGCAACAGAAATCTCTGGCGCAACGGCCAAGATTCTGCCGTGGAAACGCGGCTCTGGCCGCGTTTCCACGGCAGGAATCTGACCGTTGAGCCAGCGATTGATCCCCAGCTGTCTGATTCTGGAGCCTTCTTCTCCTGAGGCCTATAAATAGACCATCAGGGCAGTGCAAAGGAGAGAGGAGAGAATAGAGGAAAGAGCTTGTAATTTATAGGTTTTTTCTCTAGGTTTTATTGCTCTTAGTCTTCTTCTTCCTCCTAGAAATTCTGCAAGAGAGAGATAGTGAGAGAGTGAAAACTTGTAATCAAGGGGTGACAACTTGAAGCAAAGCAAGGATTAATCCAATCTACTTTCTCTTCTTTTGCAATTTCTAGCGCTTTTCATTACTTGCTTTATTTCATTCAAGCTTTACTTTCATTGCATAATGTCTTGTTGTTATCTCTTTATTGTAATGGATAGCTAACTTCTTCTAACATGACTAGCTAACAACTAACTTGGCTAACTTCTAACTCTTGGGTGAATGCTAATTCTTAATCTTGCAAATGTTGAGTCTTTTTCATCCCCGATGGGTTACTTTCATTCTTGGCAAACTCTTGTTGTAATTCTCCATATGATTCATGTGTGCCTCATTTAGAGCCTTGTCTTAGAACAAGTGCCTTGATGGAACATGGAGATGGAACACCAAACATATGCTACTTGTTGTACAAATTTCTTACTTCAATGCTAACTTGTTGTATGGCCTTGAATGTCTAATGAATTTTGTATCTTCTTCCTTAGCATCCCTTGAGTGACACTCCCCGATTCCAGCATGAAATTCTATCTTGAGAGCCGATGAAATCAATGAGGTTACAAGACAAGTCCAAAATGATCACCCATCCATCAAAGGGAAAAGTAACTTGACCAACAAGCAAGCAAACACTTGCCGATGAATCAACATGAGGCATGCTTCACCCTAACGGAGATTAGTAAGTTAGCAAGTTAGTAAGGTTAGCTAGTCATGGCTTTTCCATTCTAAAAGTCTTTTGCAAGTTTTCTCTACTTTAGTTTTCTTCCTAAAAGCAATTCTTATTTTCAAATTCTTTTCACTTTCTTTCATCGCTTCTATTTTCATGTACAAGACCACAACCAATTCTTTCACCTATTTTTCCATGTCTTTTTCATTCTTTTGAAACAAAGAAGAACTTTTGTTTGTCTTTCTTCAACATCAAACCGTAAAGCTTCCATCCTGAGCTCTCCTTGTGGATTCGACCCGTATAGCTTATGCTACTACGGTGATTTGGAAAGGAGTACATTACACATTGTGAATACATTTCGGAGTAATCAAGTACCTAAGGTTGACTCTAAACCTTCTCTCTTTTGTTGAATATCTGTGCGAATTATACTCCGCTACTACTACTCTCCTTTTTCCTTATCAAGTGGCGCAGCGAAAGCGTGAATTTTCGGCAGACTGTCTGAAGCCCTATCCTTCCAGACCCCTTACTCGGCTCTAGAGTTTCCTGTTATAACTCTAAGCCTCCTTTTGTACTATTCATTATTGTATATCTCTTTATATTCTTGCATTTGCACCTATCAGGTGATGTAATATTCTTGTACTATTGTGTCACATCCTATGATAACTTTGTAATTGTACTCATATATTAGAATGTATGAAGCACCACATACTTTCGTGCTCTGATTCTTACCTGTACTGATACTTAACGTATATATGTTAGGGTATTTTTGACCTACGTATATACGTCACAGTAACGTCTCTGTACCTCAAAATTCAGGCGTTACATGATTTTCATGTTCTTCTTTACTCTTTGAATATACCAAAATATCATCAATGAATACCACTACAAACTGATTAAGATATGGTTGAAATACTCTATTCATTAGGTCCATGAATGTTGTTGGGGCATTGGTAAGTCCAAAAGGCATGATTAAGAATTCAAAATATTCATGTCTTGTTCGAAAATTGATTTATTCACATCTTTTGGCTTAATCTTCAACTAGTGGTATCCTGATCTCAAATCAATTTTTGAGAATACACAAGCACCTTGTAATTGATCAAATAAATCATCGATGCGAGGAAGTGGATACCAATTCTTAATAGTGACCTTATGCAGTGCTCTGTATTCTATGCACAGCCTCATGGTTCCATCCTTCTTCTTAACAAACAACACTAGTATTCCTCAAGGTGATACACTTGGTCAGAAGAATCTTTTGCGTAATAAATCATGTAACTAAATTTTAAGCTCTTTCATTTCAGCTGGGGCCATCCGATATGGTGCCTTAGAAATTGGACTAGTTCCCGGTAACAAGTCTATAGCAAATTTCACTTCCCTATCTGAGGACAAACCTGGTAAATCTTCAGGAAATACATCTGAATATTCATTCACCACGGGAAATCTTCAATTTTTACATCCGATCTTTGCATATCTATAACTGAGGTCAGAAACCCTTAACATTCTTGTCTTATCAATTTTCTAACCTTCAAGATGGATGTAATAGGTATTTATCTGATCCTACTCTTCATTCCTTCAAATATGAATTATGGGATTCCTTCCATTTTAAAGATGAATCTTTGCCACATCAATCTACATGTGCATAACAAGCGAACAACCAAGCCATCTCCAAAATAATATCAAACTCCATTTCCTTTAACTTAATTAAATCAGTTTGTGATCTTATCTCACCAATTATCACTTTACAATCTTTATATCTAGTGCTAATTAGTTTCCTTGTACCTACCGATGAAGATATAGTTAGTTGAAATCCCAATAACTTAGGGGGTCGATTTAATTTGCAGGCAAACTGATTGCTAAGAAAATAGAGAATATGAAAAGTATTATCTGATGTAGGATGGCTCTGAACTCTTCGCAATTTAACCGTGCAGCGAAGACTATACGGGTCGAACCTCAGGGAGAGATGCGATAGAAGCATTTCGGTATTGTTGTTTCCTTACAATATCTTCTTTTGTTTGAAAAACTTAGAGAAGAAGATTAGATTGAAAAAGTTTGATTTTTATTAATGCAAAGAAGGATCACAATCTGCTAATAATCTACGACCATAAATAATAATATTAACTAGAGATTACCTTCACGCTAAACTCTAAACATGATAGTCTACCCTAGGATCAAGTAAAGCACATAAGACAAATAATAAGATTCTAACTGAAATAGTACTAATTAAAATTTAATATTAAAATATCAAGACAATTGTCAAGTATAGATTAAGAGAAATAGTTAAAAAGTACTAGCATGACCTAATTATTCACATCATGTGCCTTCAAGATAAATTTAAGGTCTAAGCATGCACAGAATTTAATTGGGTTATCTATTTAATGCTATAGGTTCATGGTGGTAATATTAACAAGTTATGAAAAGAGGATTTAGTTACTCATGGTGTAATTTAAACTAAGCATATTATATGAAGAAGATTGCATGAAATAACAAAGAAGCAAATAAATAAGAAGAAAATAATTAACATTAGGAAGATGGAAGAATAATGAACCTTTATTTGATGTTGTCACTGCCAATTACAAAAGCTTTTTCTCCTTACTAAATTTTCTTCTTGTTTCTAAAATTTAGAAAATACAAACTAAATTCGAAAAGAAATAAAAACTAAAGGAAATCTAAACTTAGATTTTCTCAGATGCCCCCTCTCTCTATCTCTACCTCAAGAAAAACAAATGGTAGAGCCTCAGTCGAACACACACACCCAATCGCCAACAGAGACTCCTTCAGAAAGCCGAGTTTCCACAGCTTTTAAGGAAAGAACGCGACAAAGCTGAAGGCTCTAGGTACGCGCTTTGGGCTCTGCCTCTATCTCGTTCGTCTATGTGGAGATATATCCTCAGAATCTTTAATTGATCTCTGAACTTTAAAATGATCTTATTTTCTAGATAACTTAGAAACAAATTATCCATAAATCTGATTTTAAATTTTAATTCTTCTCCTTTATCTTTGACTTGGAGCTCAAGCAACTTGATTTGAATTGATTGTCTCTTTTATCTTTGAATTAGGATATTATCTCTAAATTACTTGGGCTTGATGGGCTCTTAGGCTTCTTTTAAACTTTTGGGCTTCTTTAATCCTCTTTTCTTTTCTTCCTTGAATTTAAGGAGGCCTATACAATACTAAGCAAAAATACCATTACATAGCAATGTTTATAAAAAAAATGTGAAAATATGATTAAAAATATGCACATTTGATGAACAATCACAAACACAGTGGATGCAAAAGAGTAAGTAGCTTCAGGATTAAATAATGTATAGGCGGTGTGTCTTTATATAGAAATTGTAACGGTCCCAGTAAAAATTTTCCATTTAATCACAATCATCTCGTATAATCCAAACGTGGGGCCCATCAAGGTATAATACTTCCAATATAATCATCAGAACTCTTCACTATACATCAGAATTTCTACTAAGATAACATGGAGACTTATCATGTTAACACCATGGTTCGAAAATCTATAAGAAACACAGTCTATAATTACCATATCAGGATATATATACATACACAGTTAGAGTCCAATACCAGGTCCTTTAAACATTACAAGTCAAGGGTGATACCCAGCTAAAGTATGCATGTTTATATAAAATCATATACATAACAAAAGTAACTTCTAAAACAGTGGTTCCGGTGATGATTGCCCGCGCAATTGCCCTTAAGTGGGTCCCTTGCCCTTATCCAAACCTGTAGGTGGAGTTAGAATAGAGTGAGCTTGACGGCTCAGTGAGTAAAACAATATTTAAGTATGCCTAATCAAGTAGGTCTACATGACTAAATTATCCGGTTTACATGTGTGTCATTGTACTATTTTTATAAAATCTTATAATTAGCCAGAAACCAAATCAGAACACAGTAACAAGGCCTTCCTAGTCGACTAGACCACCCAATAGTCGACTAAGACTAACTGTAAGTTGACTAATTTTGAAGCTATAGTCGACTAACTCTGCTACACACGTATCTGTGAAAAGTCACCTAGAGGGGGGGT
Organism: Agave tequilana; assembly: GCA_038442645.1. NCBI lineage: Eukaryota > Viridiplantae > Streptophyta > Magnoliopsida > Asparagales > Asparagaceae > Agave > Agave tequilana. The sequence goes on along the minus strand of JAVJIF010011802.1, from coordinate 52,500 downwards.
GAATAGGTGACAATGCTAATCAAGGGTCAAATTAAAAATTTAAAGCTACAACAATCACAAGATGAATGCAATCAAGTAAGTATGACAATGAATATGATGAGCAAGTAATAAGTGCAAGTAAAATAAAACAAGGATTGCAAGAATGTAAACCAATCGCAAACACAAGGATATGTTATCGAGGTTCGAGCACCCAGCTCTACTCCCCGCCTTCCCCAGAAGGATTCTAGCTACTTCCACTATCACAAAGAACAATTACAATGGAGTACCCAACTCCTACAATCTCAAGAACAAGTGATTTCCTTGGTAGTCAAAAGACCACAAACTCTCTCTTTCAAAAATCTCTTCCCTTACAAAAGGTCCTTAGAGAATAATGAGTAGAATTGAAGCTCTTTTTGTGTAAGGAAAAGAAATTGAAATCTGAGAAAAACTTTTGAAAACCCTTCAGAAAATTGAGAGAATTTAGCACAAAAACCAAGAACTTTGAAAGCCTTAAACTTTTGAATTTTTGCAAAGATTGTTGTTGTAACCAATCTCTCCCAAACACCCCTATTTATAGGAGAGGGATAGGGTTAAGGGATAAAACATATTTACTGATGTTTAGGAGGTAATTAGATCAAAATATATCCTTAAACGGATTTTTAAACACAAAAGACAAAAATAAATAGCCCTTAAAAATCTGCCCGTTACTGTTCAAACGGTCGGATCGGTCGACCGGGCCGGTCGACCGGTAGTATAAAAATTTGACCGTTACAGGCTATCGGTCGACCGACCCAGTCGACTGATACAAACTGTGATAAAAAATAAATAGTCCGGTCGACCGCCCCGGTCGACCGACAGACGTGCACACGGATACGTGCATCTGCCAGGACTTCGGTCGACTGGTCCGGTCGACCGGACCAGACTGACATAGGCTCGGTCGACCGACCCGGTCGACCGGATCAGGTCAAAAAGCCAAATTTAAAAAGAAATAAAAGAGGATTTTGATTTTATCAAAAATACTTTTGAACAGGGATTAGTATAAAACACAAATATATATCTGTAGGCAAAATCTTGTATGCAAAATATTTTTGTATAATTTATAAGAAATTATTTTGAAATGAGCATGTGCGCAAAAACGTGTGTGAGAGAGCTTCAAACCTATCCACTATTCTTTAACAAACTATAAACTGAAAAACAAATTACATGAAGACTTCTTGAGCTATCTTCAAGTCTTTGAGCCATCCAATACCTTGCTAGTGCCTTCTCTTCTATGATCCTTCCTTGATGTGCAATTTGCCTTCCTTGCTTTGTGGAACTTAGAAGTTCTTGCAATAGCTAAGCGAATGGTCTCTAAACATGGTACAAACCTGAAACTTATCTTAACAAATTTGTTAGTACCAAATAGCTCATATTTGGTTTGTCATCATCAAAACACAAAACAATTGGAGAGTGTAACCTCTTGGGCCAACAATCTCCCCCTTTTTTATGATGACAAAACAAATAGGCTATTAACAAAAATATAGGGTAGGAGAAAACTCCCCCTCAAATTATGCTATACTTAAAACACAAGAATATGCTCTAGAAACTAATAATTGAAATGATGCACCAATTATTGAAACCAATTAAAACAAAAATTTCTCTTGATACCAAAAATACCAAAAATAACTAAAACACAAGAATTTATTTAAAACACAAAAACTCATAAAAACAAAACAACAAAACATATAAATTCATATGGAACCAAGACCAAATGAACTTATTTTTGTCCATGTAAACTTATTCTCCCCCTTTTTGTCATACATCAAAAAGGGTTATGAAAAACATGTTTATTCAATAATACAAACATTAAGTTCTCCACAAATAAACGAAAATCTAGCAAAATCAAGAGGTTTAGTGAAAATATCGGCTAGTTGTAAATCCGTGGAAACATAATCAATATCTATATCACCTTTCTCAAAATGATCTCTAAGAAAGTGATATCTAATCTCAATGTGCTTGGTCTTACTATGTTGATTTGCATTTTTGGTCATGTGAATAGTACTAGTATTATCACAAAATATTTTTATATGATCAAAGTGCAAATCAAAATCAAGGAGAGTATGTTTCATCCAAAGAACTTGTGCACAACAAGCCCCCGCGGCAACATACTCCGCCTCGGCGGTTGAGAGAGCTACGGAATTTTGCTTCCTAGAGGACCATGAAACAAGACAATTACCAAGAAATTGATATGTCCCACTAGTACTCTTTCTATCTACTCTACAACCCGCATAATCGGCATCCGAATAACTAGTCATTGAAAAATCTATAGTTTTTGGATACCAAAGACCCATCCCAATTGTGCCCTTAATATAACGAATAATGCGTTTTACCGCAATAAGATGAGACTCTTTAGGACACGATTGAAATCTAGCACAAAGACACACACTAAACATGATATCCGGCCTACTTGCCGTCAAATATAAAAGACTTCCTATCATGCTTCTATATAATTTAATATCAACATTTTTACCTTGTTCGTCCTTATCAAGCTTAGTTGTAGTTGCCATTGGAGTGTTGCAAGCCTTTGATCCTTCAAGCCCAAACTTCTTTACTAGCTCCTTTGCATATTTGGCTTGGTTAATGAAGGTTCCGTCTTGCAATTGCTTGATTTGGAGTCCAAGGAAGAAATTGAGCTCACCCATGGAAGACATTTCAAATTCTAATTGCATTACCTTCTCAAAATCCTTGCACAAAAGCTCATTAGTAGATCCAAAAATTATATCATCAACATAAATTTGCACAATTAAAATATCATTATCAACATGCTTAGTAAAAAGAGTTGTGTCTACTTTGCCTTTAATAAAATCATTGGAAATGAGAAAACTAGAAAGCTTTTCATACCAAGCTCTTGGAGCTTGTTTCAATCCATACAAAGCTTTATCAAGTTTAAAAACAAAATCGGGATGAACATGATCAACAAAACCGGGAGGTTGAGCAACATAAACTTCTTCATTAATAAAACCATTCAAAAATGCACTTTTCACATCCATTTGAAAAAGTTTAAAATTTTTAAAACATGCAAAAGCTAGTGTCATCCGTATGGCTTCAAGCCGTGCTACGGGTGCAAAGGTCTCCTCAAAGTCAATTCCCTCAACTTGAGTGTAACCTTGGGCCACTAACCTAGCTTTATTCCTAATGACATTTCCGGACTCATCCATCTTGTTTCTAAAGATCCACTTAGTACCAATTATTGGTCTATGTGGGGCTTAGGAACAAGGTGCCAAACTTGGTTGCGCTCAAATTGATTGAGTTCCTCTTGCATGGCAAGCAACCAATATGGGTCCGTCTCGGCTTCGAGAATGCCTTTGGGTTCAAAATGAGAAATAAAAGCAAAGTTACCACATATGTCATGGAGTTTGGAGCGCGTTGTGACTCCTTTAGATGCATCACCCAAGATGAGCTCCTTAGGATGATTTGTAGCGTATCTCCAAGGTTTAGGAAGCGGTTGAGTGCTTTCCTCCTTATCCTCATGAACTTCACCAATAGGATCTAGCTTTTCTTCTTGAGCGGGTGAGTCCTTCAAGGATAGTCTCTCCATGTCTTCACCTAGTGGTTCAATCTCTACAACATTCTCAACAACCACATTAGATTCTTCAAATTTAACATGCATGGATTCTTCAATGGTTAGTGTAGATCTATTGAAAACTCTATATGCTTTGCTAGTAGAGGAATATCCAACAAAGATAGCCTCATAAGCCTTAGCATCAAATTTACCCAAATTATCCTTAGTATTTAAAACAAAACACTTGCATCCAAAAACTTTAAAATATGCAACATTTGGTTTTCTAGAATGATACATTTCAAATGATGTTTTTGAAGAATTTTTGCACAAATAAATACGATTCGATATATAGCATGCGGTGTTTACGGCCTCGGCCCATAAATATTGAGGGAGGTCATATTCACTTATCATTGTCCTAGCCATCTCTTGAAGTGTTCTATTTTTCCTTTCTACAACTCCATTTTGTTGTGGAGTTCTAGGACAAGACGTTTCATGCTTAATTCCCTTTTCATCACAATAAGTCATGAAGAGTTGGTTAATAAACTCACCACCTCTATCACTTCTTATTCTCAAAATCGAAAAACCCTTTTCTTTTTCAACTCTTTTTCGAAAAATCTTAAAATGAGAAAAGTTTGATCTTTATTTTGCAAAAAGAAAACCCAAGTAAAACGGGAGAAATCATCAACTAAAACAAATGCAAATCTACTTCCATTTAAACTTTTAGTTTTAGTTGGTCCAAAAAGATCCATATGAATTAATTCTAAAGGCCTAGTTGACATGATATCCTTGATTGGTTTAAAGGAAGACTTGGTTTGTTTCCCAAGTTGGCACGCACTACAAATGCGGTCTTTCTCAAAATCCAAGCAAGGTATACCCTTCACCAATTCCTTTGAATTAATCCTAGAGATATGGTCAAAAGATGCATGTCCTAATCTTCTATGCCAAAGCCAAGAATTTTCATCAAAAGCATTTAAGCATTTAGTAGAACAATCTAATTTAAGCATGTCAATAATATAAACATTATTATCACGAAAACCGGTAAGAATACAAACATCGGATTTAACATCAAAAATCTTGCATGAGGAATCATCAAAAACAACTTTAAGTCCACGATCACAAAGTTGGCTAATGCTAAGCAAATTATGTTTTAAACCATCTACTAAAACAACATTCTCTATAATAGGAGATGAACCAATTTGAATATTACCGATACCGATGATGGTGCCTTTGGAATCATCCCCGAAGGTGACGGAGCCACCTTCCATGTACCTTGATAGGGTTGTGAAGTTGTTGATGTCCCATGTCATGTGTCTTGAACAACCACTATCAAGGTACCACCGCTCCCTACGTCTTGGAGCCTTGGTGTGTACCTACATCAAACATTTTAGGACTTGATTTTGGTACCCACATTTTCTTGGGTCCATGAGGGTTAGAGCCATTAACCCAAACAAGATTATTTGAACTATGCAATTTATCATAACAAAATTTAGCTAAATGTCCATTTTTGCCACAATAAGTACATCTATACACTCTACCATATCTAAAAGCATAGTGAGTGTGTGATTTGTGAGCATGGTCATTGTGAGCATGAAAAGATTTAGCATGAGAAGTATTATTTGAAGTGTGAGCATGTGGAATTTTAGCATGAGAATCTTTAACATGAGAAGTGTGCTTTTTGAAAACTTTTCTTCAAGTTTCTTAGTATTAAAGGCACAATCTTTTAAAACTTTTTCAAACTCATTCATTTTGGATTTAAAAGAAGAAATTTCTTTATTATCAACAATAGAGGTTTTACCCTTACAAGAAATCTTATAAGCATCAAATTCATTTTGAAATGAAACAAGATTTGAAGAAAGATCATCTTTTTCTTTCGAAACAATGGCAAGTTGATTCTTAAGAAAAGCAACTTCTTTTTGTAATTTTAAGCATTCAAGTTTCTTATTATCATAAGTTTCAGAAAGTTCTACAAATGCATGTACTAGAACTTCCTTACTTAGTTCATCATCTTCATCATCATGGGATTGAGGGGTTACCTTAGGTGTGTTTGCCATGAAACACATATTAGCTTGATCCACCTCCTCTTCGGACTCGCTTTCCGAATCCCATGTTGCTTTGTAGGCTTTCTTTTCCTCCGGCTTCTTTGGCTTGAAGGAGGAAGTCATTTTCTTCTTGAACTCCGGACAATCCGCCATGATATGTCCGGGTTTGCGGCAATTATAGCAAATGATCTTCCGCTCCTCTTTGCCTTCGAATCTTCTCCGGAAGTTGAACTTGTTCTTTCGGTACAACCTCTTGACATTCCGCACAAGTAGGGTTAGCTCCTCATCTTCTTCTTCGTCTTCATCATCGTCATCATTGGTGGATGAAGTCTTAAAGGCAATGGATTTCTTCTTTGAAGTAGTTGCCTCATCTCTTGCTTTCTTCTCCATCTCATGGGTCTTTAGGTTCCCAATGAGACTAATGATGTCCATCTCGTCCTTGTCGTTCAACTCCTTTAAGGTGGTGGCCTTGATCTCCCAAGATGGTGGAAGAGCCCGTATCACTTTGCGCACCTTTTGATCGTTGGAGATGACGTCACCTAATGAAGAAAGACCATTTGTAATTTTAGTGAAACGAGTAATCATACAATCAATGGATTCTTCATCAAGCATTTTGAATGATTCATATTGAGACCTCAAGAGATCTATCTTAGCTCTCTTGACTTGTGAAGTCCCTTCATGTGTGACCAATAAGTGTTGCCAAATCTCATAGGCGGATTGGCAATGAATTACCCGTGTAAGGTCATCCTCATTCAAGGCGGTTAAAAGGGAGTTTTGGGCTTTTGAGTTAGCCTCATATTCTCTAAAGTTGAAGTCGGTCCAAGTGCTCTCATCTTCATTGGGTGCTACATAGGGTTTGGTCAAAGACTTAGCCACTAAACTACCTAGTGATTGCAAAAAGATAGTCATCCTAACCTTCCAAATAGGGAAGTTGAGTCCATCAAATTTAGGTGGGGTTTTAATGTTGTCGGCCATGTTTACTAGTGTATGAATGTATGAATGAAAATGTTGATTAGCAATATTTTAAGGATCTCTCTATGGATGTTAAGCCAAACCTAGAGTCCAAGCTCTGATACCAATTGAAAAGTCACCTAGAGGGGGGGTGAATAGGTGACAATGCTAATCAAGGGTCAAATTAAAAATTTAAAGCTACAACAATCACAAGATGAATGCAATCAAGTAAGTATGACAATGAATATGATGAGCAAGTAATAAGTGCAAGCAAAATAGAACAAGGATTGCAAGAATGTAAACCAATCGCAAACACAAGGATATGTTATCGAGGTTCGAGCACCCAGCTCTACTCCCCGCCTTCCCCAGAAGGATTCTAGCTACTTCCACTATCACAAAGAACAATTACAATGGAGTACCCAACTCCTACAATCTCAAGAACAAGTGATTTCCTTGGTAGTCAAAAGACCACAAACTCTCTCTTTCAAAAATCTCTTCCCTTACAAAAGGTCCTTAGAGAATAATGAGTAGAATTGAAGCTCTTTTTGTGTAAGGAAAAGAAATTGAAATCTGAGAAAAACTTTTGAAAACCCTTCAGAAAATTGAGAGAATTTAGCACAAAAACCAAGAACTTTGAAAGCCTTAAACTTTTGAATTTTTGCAAAGATTGTTGTTGTAACCAATCTCTCCCCAAACACCCCTATTTATAGGAGAGGGCTAGGGTTAAGGGATAAAACATATTTACTGATGTTTAGGAGGTAATTAGATCAAAATATATCCTTAAACGGATTTTTAAACACAAAAGACAAAAATAAACAGCCCTTAAAAATCTGCCCGTTACTGTTCAAACGGTCGGATCGGTCGACCGGGCCGGTCGACCGGTAGTATAAAAATTTGACCGTTACAGGCTATCGGTCGACCGACCCAGTCGACTGATACAAACTGTGACAAAAAATAAATAGTCCGGTCGACCGCCCCGGTCGACCGACAGACGTGCACACGGATACGTGCATCTGCCAGGACTTCGGTCGACTGGTCCGGTCGACCGGACCAGACTGACATAGGCTCGGTCGACCGACCCGGTCGACCGGATCAGGTCAAAAAGCCAAATTTAAAAAGAAATAAAAGAGGATTTTGATTTTATCAAAAATACTTTTGAACAGGGATTAGTATAAAACACAAATATATATCTGTAGGCAAAATCTTGTATGCAAAATATTTTTGTATAATTTATAAGAAATTATTTTGGAATGAGCATGTGCGCAAAAACGTGTGTGAGAGAGCTTCAAACCTATCCACTATTCTTTAACAAACTATAAACTGAAAAACAAATTACATGAAGACTTCTTGAGCTATCTTCAAGTCTTTGAGCCATCCAATACCTTGCTAGTGCCTTCTCTTCTATGATCCTTCCTTGATGTGCAATTTGCCTTCCTTGCTTTGTGGAACTTAGAAGTTCTTGCAATAGCTAAGCGGATGGTCTCTAAACATGGTACAAACTTGAAACTTATCTTAACAAATTTGTTAGTACCAAATAGCTCATATTTGGTTTGTCATCATCAAAACACAAAACAATTGGAGAGTGTAACCTCTTGGGCCAACAATCTGCTTCTCTACTAGCAGCCAGGGATTTATGTAGTCGACTACCCTTCCTGGTGTAGTCGACTTGGTCAAGTACTAGTCGACTTGAAGGTCCCCTATAGTCGATTAATTCTGGGTCAAAAGTTGTGTTACTCTCAGTATGTCACCTATAGTCGACTACCCTCCTGGTGTAGTCGACTAATCCAATATATTAGTCGACTAGTAAGTCGACTGTAGTCGACTAATTCTGCCCAAAACAGATTGTTAACTTTCTGTTTGCTCTCTGTATCTGGGATTAGTCGACTACAGTCTGCATGTAGTCGACTAATCCTGCTATCCAGCAGTTTATCTGCCTAATTATCACACTTATAGTCGACTATCCCAGGGACCAAGTCGACTACCCTGCATAGAAATTGCCTGTTAAGAAGTGATCCCAGATTAAATGTTAAGGATTTATGTATGATTATATCATAGGATTTCTATCTTAGTAATATCCATATACATACAATATAATCTCCCCTTCTACGCCTCCGGTTCAACCCGGTCCCTTCCTCCGTAAAATCTCCCCTTCTACGCCTCCGGTTCAACCCGGTCCCTTCCTCCATTACATACAATATATAATCTCCCCTTCTACGCCTCCGGTTCAACCCGGTCCCTTCCTCCAACACATCATACCATCATATAATATCAATATGCAAGACATATAATAATATCATGGATTCATAAACAAAATTAGTAGTACTTGCGGAATTGTAACACATGATCCCAAAAATTTACATAGTGTCAAGTACTTGTTTATCTCTTACGTTTCATTTCATTTCCTACTTTATTCTACTCATCATGTTATTAGGATTAACATGTTCTACTCACCCCTAAAGTGGTATGATTTTGCTGGTTTTTGGCTGCAGATTTGGGCTGTTTTGGGGCTGTTTTGCTGCTGCCCTATGCTGCTGTTGCTGCTGCTCCCTTAGCTGCTGCTGCTGCTCCTTTAACTGCTGCTGCTGCTGCTCCTTTGCTGCTGCTGCTCCCTTAGCTACTGCTGTTGCTCCTTTAACTGCTGCTGCTGCTGCTCCTTTGCTGCTGCTGCTTCTTTGTTTCTGCTGCTGCTGCTGCAGGAAAGGGAAGAGAGGGAGGGAGTTTGTGAAGAGAGAGAGAGTGTTTGATCCAAATGCTTTAATCCTCTTCATCCCCCTCTATTTATAGTCTCTAATTCCCCATAGGATATGTGCCAAGTGTCCCCTATACATCCCATCATGTCTACTCTACTCCATGCCCTATGCCAAGCTCCATGTCTCTCCCCCCTCTCCATGAGATACAAGCATGGTGGGGATGGTGGTAAGTTGACCAAATATGGGGGTATTCTTATACCTATATACATAGATGTATAAATACTTAAGTATACACTTGTTTATACATACCCATATAATAAGCATGGCTTAACTAAGGTATCATGCATGCATACTAATTCCCATTACTCCTTTAAGGTATGATTATTTAGGGAAAGTAATGCTTTGATTAAGGCAAGTGTTACATTCTACCCTCCTTATGGAAGTTTCGTCCTCGAAACTTAACGTACCTTGGAACAAATGCGGATAGGCCTTTCTTATCTCCTCTTCCCGTTCCCAAGTGGCTTCTTCTTTGTTTTGATTTCTCCATAAGACCTTGACCAAGGAAATATTTTTGTTTCTCAATTGCTTCTCCTTGCGATCAAGAATTTGTACTGGTTCTTCCGCGTAAGACATGTCTTCTAGTATATGCAGGGGTTCATTGGAGATGACGTGATCAGGATCGGGCACATACTTCCTCAGCTGAGATACATGAAATACATTGTGCATCCTTTCTAAGGCAGGGGGTAGGGCCAAACGGTAAGCAACCGGTCCAATTTTATCCAGTATCTCAAACGGACCTACATATCTAGGAGCTAATTTGTTCTTACCACCGGTACGTCTCACCCCCTTTATTGGAGATACCTTCAGAAAAATACTATCCCCTACCTCGAACTCCAGTGGTCTGCGACGATTGTCTGCATAAGCTTTCTGTCTGCTCTGGGCTGCTTTCATCCTTTCCTTGATTAGCTTGATCTTCTCAGTAGTCTCTTGAATTACATCAGGGCCGAACAGTCTTCTATCCCCAACTTCCTCCCAACAGATTGGTGATTTACACCTCCTCCCATATAATGCTTCAAATGGAGGCATACCGATAGTGGACTGATAACTATTATTATAAGCAAACTCCACTAAGGGTAAATAGTTATCCCAACTTCCCCCAAAATCTAGCACACAAGTTCTCAACATATCTTCCAATATTTGAATGGTCCTTTCTGACTGTCCATCCGTTTGGGGGTGGGCTGCTGTACTGAGTTGTAATTTAGTGTCCATAGCTTTGGACAAGCTTCTCCAAAATCTGGATTGAAATCTTGGGTCCCGATCTGATACAATGGATTTAGGTACTCCATGTAATCTAATTATCTCTCGGACATATACCTGAGCCAGTCTTTCCATTGAATAATTGATCCGGATAGGCAAAAAATGAGCAGATTTAGTGAGTCTGTCTACCACTACCCAGACTGTATCCAGTCCTTGGGACGTCCGAGGAAGTCCAGTGACGAAATCCATAGCAATTTGACTCCACTTCCATTCGGGAATAGATAAAGGCACTAACAAACCTGGGGGCTTCTTATGTTCAGCCTTCACTTGTTGACAGACTAAACACTTGTGGACAAAATTTGAAATGTCTACCTTCATTCCTTCCCACCAGAAGTTATGTCGCAGATCTTGATACATTTTTGTGCTTCCGGGATGAGCTGTATAAGGTGTACTATGATCCTCCTTCATTATTTCTTCTTTGATCTCTGCTACATCTGGCACACATAATCTGCGTCCAAGCCGCAGTACATCACCTTCTATTTGAAACTCCTTGAGTTCTCCTTCTTGCACTTTCTTCATAATCTTCTTTATTTGAGTATCTCCTTGCTGGGCCTCTTTGATCTTGTCGTATAGATTAAATTGAATACTTACTTGATTCAATTTATACTCAGAATTAGAAGGATCAATGACTCGCACTTCTATTTGCATTTCTTCTAGATCTCTTAAGATTCTTGCTTGATGAGTCATCAAGGCGGCCAGGGTCCCTCCTGATTTCCGGCTCAAAGCATCAGCCACCACATTGGCCTTCCCAGGGTGGTATTGAATAGTAATATCATAATCCTTCATCAGTTCTAACCACCTCCTCTGCCTCATGTTCAGTTCTTTTTGCGTGAAGATGTATTTTAAACTCTTATGATCAGTAAAAACTTCACAAGACACTCCATACAAATAATGTCGCCAGATCTTTAAAGCAAAAATCATAGCGGCTAATTCCAAGTCATGAGTGGGGTAATTTCTTTCATGGGTCTTCAATTGTAGGGACGCATAGGCAATGACTTTTCCATGTTGCATTAACACACATCCCAATCCCAGTTTTGATGCATCACTAAAGATGACAAATCCTTCAGTCCCCGAAGGTACAATTAAGACAGGAGCAGATGTCAGCCTAGCTTTAACCTCCAGGAAGCTCCTATCTTGATCATCTCCCCATGCAAACTTCTTATTCTTTCTATTTAATTGGGTCATTGGTGCCACAATCAGAGAAAATCCTTCTACAAATCTTCTGTAGTACCCAGCTAATCCCAAGAAACTTCGAACTTCAGTAACATTAGTGGGTCTAGGCCAGTCTCGGATTGCTTCGATTTTTACCGGGTCTACTGATATTCCTTCCTTAGATATGATATGGCCAAGAAACCCTACTTGCTCTAGCCAAATTCGCATTTCTTCAATTTTGCATAGAGTTGCTTCTCTCTCAAGATTTGAAGGACAATATTAAGATGTTTCTCATGATCTTCCGTATTCTTTGAATAGACCAGAATATCATCAATGAATACTACTACAAACTGGTCTAGATATGGTTGAAACATCCGATTCATTAAGTTCATAAATGCTGCCGGGGCGTTAGTGAGTCCAAAAGGCATGACTAGAAATTCAAAGTGTCCATATCTCGTCCGGAAAGCCGATTTGGACACATCTTCAGGTTTGACCTTCAACTGATGATACTCCGATCTAAGATCTATCTTAGAAAATACACAAGACCCTTGTAATTGATCAAATAAGTCATTAATTCGAGGAAGAGGGTACTTATTCTTGATAGTTGCCTTATTCAATTCCCGGTAGTCAACACATAGTCTCATACTCCCATCCTTCTTCTTTACAAATAGTACAGGTGCTCCCCAGGGAGATACACTTGATCGAATGAAACCTTTGTCTAATAAGTCCTGCAATTGAGTTTTAACTTCTTTCATTTCTGCAGGGGCCATACGGTACGGTGCCTTAGAAATTGGGGCAGTACCGGGTATTACATCTATTGTAAATTCTACTTCCCGATCTGGGGGCAGACCTGGTAGGTCTTCCGGGAACACATCAGGGAACTCATTCACAATTGGAATAGTCTTAATATTTACATCAATCCTGGCGGTATCCAATACTGAAGCCAGAAATCCTTGACACCCTTGCTTCATTAATTTGGTGGCCTTGATGGCTGATATGTGAGGTATATCACAACTAACTTTTTCTCCTTCAAAAATAAACTCCGGAGTCCCTTCCATTTTAAAGATAATCCTCTTCTTATTACAATCCACATGAGCACTACAGGCAGACAACCAGTCCATTCCTAGTATGGCATCGAACTCCATTTCGCCTAGCTTAATTAGATCAATGGATGTCTTCATTTCTCCAATTATCACTTCACAATTCGCATATCTAGTGCTAGCTATCAAATTTTCCCCTATGGGTGTGGACACAACCAATTGAAATCCTAGGGGTTTTGAGACTTGATTTAGTTTATAAGCAAAAGCACTAGATACGAATGAATGAGTAGCTCCAGGGTCAAATAATGCATGGGCAATATGTCCTGATACGGAGATCATACCTTCCACCACTGCATTTGAGGCCATTGCTTCCCGGTGGGTCAATGCGAAGGTTCTGCCTTGCACCCGAGGTTGCTGAACCGATGACTGGGTTGCAGCAGAACGTGGGGCATTACTGGGCGGCATGAAGTTACTGGCTTGTCCTCTGGGAGGATTCGTCCTCATGGTCGGCCTTCCACTTCCTCTACTCGGCCCTTGGCTTCCACGCATTGCCGGACAATTTTTCCTTAGGTGTCCCACTTCTCCACAATTAAAACAAGACCTGTCTAGGAGGCAGTTTCCAAAATGGTTTACTCTACACCTCTGACACCAGGGAGCCTCCGAGATTCTGGGATGGGACACAGAGGTAGCTTGTGCCTTCGAGGGAGTGTTTCTGTTTCTCAGCCAGGTTCTCCCGCCTCTGGCCCCTCCTCCTCTGTGAAAAGTGGTGTTAAACCTAGACCCCTTGCCACTGGTGGATCCTGATGCCGTCACCATTGGAGGTCCTTGATAACGGGGCGCTTAGAATTGGGAATTTCTTCTACCCAGTCTCCCTGACCTTCTTGTATGTCCATTTCTACCTCCAAAGCTCTTTCTACTGCCTGGAGATAATTCCTCAGTTGTAATGGAATCAGTCGGCCACGAATCTCCGATCTTAGGCCCTTTACGAACCTCTTCGTCTTTTCTGCTTCACTCCTTACCAAGGCATCAGCATACCTGGATAGCTGAGTGAATTTCTGATCATACTGGGACACATTCATAGAACCTTGACGTAGTTCCAAGAATTCTGTCGCCATCTTATCTCTGGCTGTCTCCGGAATGTATTTCTCAGTGAATTTGTTCACCAAGAATTCCCAAGTGATTGATTCCCTTGCATTCTTCATACTAAGCTTCACTGCCCTCCACCAATGTTCCGCTTCCTTCTGGAACATAAAAGAAGAGAAGGACACCCTTTGTTCATCAGTGCAACTCATAACTTCTAGGATCTTCTCTGTTTGAAGAAGCCATGCTTCGGCTTGTAAGGGGTCCGCCTCCCCTTCGAATACGGGCGGTTTCATCTTCTGAAACTGCTCCAGTGCTCGGTGGGAGTTGTTATTGTTCGCTCTGGTCATTAATTGTGCGAGCCACTCCGGTATTACCCCTAGAGTTCCCTCATTCCCTCTCATTTGAACTTCAGAGTCTCCATCATTGTTCACGGGGGGTGCACTCCCCATCTCACTGTAGTGTGTCGTATCGAGCGACAGGGACTCATTAGGTGGTAGTTGGTTCAGATCCATTTGTTCTCCCCTATAAAAGTAAGGGCGTCTAATCAACATACCACACAATTTAGGAATGCATTGGGATAAAACTTTAGTCTCATGTAATCATGTTAATAACATCACTTTTGAAAACAAGCAACTTGTTATATATATATATATATATATATATATATATATATATATATATATATATATATATATATATATATATATATATATATATATATATATATATATATATATATATATATATATATATAGTTACATCCATCATGGATACAAAAGGTATTGTGCTGACATGCCTTCCTTCTTGGATATCCAGACTAACCCATGTGCATTCATAAGATATATGCCAGGGTACATACAACAACCCTAAGGATATCCATCACCTAACATACTAGGCCTATACATATATATACATCAAAAAGTGTCGGCTCTAAGGTTCACCCTTCGTAGGGTAGAGTATCCCCACTAGAATCTCCGCTAGTGCTGCTGCTATCATCCATATCTTCCTCGGGGTCTTCTTCCGGTGATTCGTCCCCGGCGCAGCATCAGTCGTCTAAGTTATCATAAAGGTCCATATCCTCTTCCCACGTTTCGTTCCAAAAGACGCCTCCATAGGTAAATCCCCTTCGGGTTTCTTCATTTATCGTGCTAGAGTGCTCCGTCACTGCTATCTCAAATGAATCTCCCACAAAGCTTTCTGTGTCGACATTGGTTGGTTCAGGCTTATTAGATGCCTGCGACTCAACCTCCTCACAATCTACCCAGTTTAGGGGTACAATCGTTTCCGCTGGATCAGTTTCGTCCGACTCGTACCCCCAGTCCATGGAATCCGCCACCCAGCTCTCACTCGAGCTATCGGAGTTAGAGACTGGCCAGTATACATCGGAGTCCTCCATCTACATGTAAACAAAGAGGTCGTATAAATCTCAAGTCCATGAAATAGTCTCAATCATACGGCTATCATCAGGAAGCAACATAAATGGACACACTTGTAACTATACTTATCCTTAGTCTACTCATAAGTCTTATGTCTTCAGAATGACTTAGATTCAATAGATAATTTAATACATTCCTTGACACATAAGACCAACTACTTAACTATGATCACATGTCTGCACGTATAAACCTAACAACTTCATCATCTCTTACTCCTTCTACTTCTAAACCATTGCTCTGATACCAACTGTAACGATCCCAGTAAAAATTTTCCATTTAATCACAATCATCTCGTATAATCCAAATGTGGGGCCCATCAAGGTATAATACTTTCAATATAATCATCAGAACTCTTCACTATACATCAGAATTTCTACTAAGATAACATGGAGACTTATCATGTTAACACCATGGTTCGAAAATCTATAAGAAACACAGTCTATAATTACCATATCAGGATATATATACATACACAGTTAGAGTCCAATACCAGGTCCTTTAAACATTACAAGTCAAGGGTGATACCCAGCTAAAGTACGCATGTTTATACAAAATCATATACATAACAAAAGTAACTTCTAAAACAGTGGTTCCGGTGATGATTGCCCGCGCAATTGCCCTTAAGCGGGTCCCTTGCCCTTGTCCAAACCTGTAGGTGGAGTTAGAATAGAGTGAGCTTGACGGCTCAGTGAGTAAAACAATATTTAAGTATGCCTAATCAAGTAGGTCTACATGACTAAATTATCCGGTTTACATGTGTGTCGTTGTACTATTTTTATAAAATCTTATAATTAGCCAGAAACCAAATCAGAACACAGTAACAAGGCCTTCCTAGTCGACTAGACCACCCTATAGTCGACTAAGACTAACTGTAAGTCGACTAATTTTGAAGCTATAGTCGACTAACTCTGCTACACACGTATCTGCTTCTCTACTAGCAGCCAGGGATTTATGTAGTCGACTACCCTTCCTGGTGTAGTCGACTTGGTCAAGTACTAGTCGACTTGAAGGTCCCCTATAGTCGACTAATTCTGGGTCAAAAGTTGTGTTACTCTCGGTATGTCACCTATAGTCGACTACCCTCCTGGTGTAGTCGACTAATCCAATATATTAGTCGACTAGTAAGTCGACTGTAGTCGACTAATTCTGCCCAAAACAGATTGTTAACTTTCTGTTTGCTCTCTGTATCTGGGATTAGTCGACTACAGTCTGTATGTAGTCGACTAATCCTGCTATCCAGCAGTTTATCTGCCTAATTAGCACACTTATAGTCGACTATCCCAGGGACCAAGTCGACTACCCTGCATAGAAATTGCCTGTTAAGAAGTGATCCCAGATTAAATGTTAAGGATTTATGTATGATTATATCATAGGATTTCTATCTTAGTAATATCCATATACATACAACATAATCTCCCCTTCTACGCCTCCGGTTCAACCCGGTCCCTTCCTCCGTAAAATCTCCCCTTCTACGCCTCCGGTTCAACCCGGTACCTTCCTCCATTACATACAATATATAATCTCCCCTTCTACGCCTCCGGTTCAACCCGGTCCCTTCCTCCAACACATCATACCATCAATAATATCAATATGCAAGACATATAATAATATCATGGATTCATAAACAAAATTAGCAGTACTTGCGGAATTGTAAACACATGATCCCAAAAATTTACATAGTGTCAAGTACTTGTTTATCTCTTACGTTTCATTTCATTTCCTACTTTATTCTACTCATCATGTTATTAGGATTAACATGTTCTACTCACCCCTAAAGTGGTATGATTTTGCTGGTTTTTGGCTACAGATTTGGGCTGTTTTGGGGCTGTTTTGCTGCTGCCCTATGCTGCTGTTGCTGCTGCTCCCTTAGCTGCTGCTGTTGCTCGTTTAACTGCTGCTGCTGCTGCTCCTTTGCTGCTGCTGCTGCTGCTCCCTTAGCTGCTGCTGTTGCTCCTTTGCTGCTGCTGCTGCTTCTTTGTTGCTGCTGCTGCCGCTGCTGCAGGAAAGGGAAGAGAGGGAGGGAGTTTGTGAAGAGAGAGAGAGTGTTTGATCCAAATGCTTTAATCCTCTTCATCCCCCTCTATTTATAGTCTCTAATTCCCCATAGGATATGTTCCAAGTGTCCCCTATACATCCCATCATGTCTACTCTACTCCATGCCCTATGCCAAACTCCATGTCTCTCCCCCCTCTCCATGAGGTACAAGCATGGTGGGGATGGTCGTAAGTTGACCAAATATGGGGGTATTCTTATACCTATATACATAGATGTATAAATACTTAAGTATACACTTGTTTATACATACCCATATAATAAGCATGGCTTAACTAAGGTATCATGCATGCATACTAATTCCCATTACTCCTTTAAGGTATGATTATTTAGGGAAAGTAATGCTTTGATTAAGGCAAGTGTTACAGAAATCACACCTTCCACTACTGCATTTGATGCCCTTGCTTCCTGGTGAGTCATCGCGATTGCTCTTTCTTGTGTCCTTGGTTACTATATTGAAGACTGAGTTGCTTCATGTAGAGGGATATATGTAACGATCCTAGTGTTTAATCACCTCAATATCTATAATTATTAACCTTAACATTTATTATTCAGATAATCTCCAAAAATTTCAGCGGCATCTCATTTGAAATATGGAGTCTACCTTGACACAATATAAATCAATTTCGACTAACATCAACCTACTTATCAATATACAATATCTCACGTAATATATATATCCTTCGGCTTAACCTCGCCTATTTAAAATTCCAAATTCTGTCATATAGTCCATCTCAAAGTCAATCAAATAAACATATACATGAGAATACTTCCCTCGATATAATATTTTAACACAAATTTTTTTGTAAGTTCTACTCAATATAGAAACTACAATCATGCATCACTATCTTCATTTATTCAACTATTTAATTATTTACTCTTTCTCATAAGTATATCATTATCTACTACTATTAGCACTAACCCACAAATACTAATACAATCATAGTTTATAAAAAGAAATCACATTCTATAACAAACATGCATTATCTCAGGAGAACCTCTTTGCAGCTCTAAGTCGGGGCTTCGCCTTGCCATGACCTAAAAACATCAATATGTGGTGGGGTGAGCTCAACAGTTCAGTGAATAAAGTTATTTAAATCAAGTATATATTTTAATACCATTGTAATTCAAGTATGATGCAGTTGAACATTTTCAAGAATAATTTCAATTATCTTCTTACTTTTAATGAGTAGTGCAGATTTATAGGTCTCTGATTATTTTGTAATCTAATACTTGTTATTTGCATTCTTTTAGACACACATGTCCTAATATTCACATATATATATCTTGGGCTATACAATACTTAAGATGATTGTCATCCTCTTATTTTCACCTATGGATTCACTGATCACATACACTTTTAATATATATCACTTATACACTTAGTGATACAATACCATACAACATGTTCATATACCAATTATTCAGTTTCACAACGCATTCGTGTTTACATATAACCCACGGTCACAATCACATCTCCCAGACCGTATAATATTACTCACTTATATTAGTTTACAATTCGTTATTTTTCTTCCAATATACATATGAGATGCATGACAAGAGGATATCACATATCACTCATAATAGTATCCAAATATAATTGTATGTTCATATATGATGAAATACATGACAATCACATCTATATACTGGATGTCATAAACAATCTATATACATATACTTGATCCATAATAACCACATCCATATACCGGAAGTCACAAGCAATTACATCCCTATTTGGATGTCATAAATAATCACATTCATATACTGATGTCACAAACATACTTTCATGCATACTTTTAATTTATCAAGTAAAAATTAAGACATCAAAATTTATGCCAAGTATGTTTCAATAAAACAATAGCAATACTTCCCTTCGACACTTCCGATTCAACCCAGTCCCTTCCTCTAATACGTACAATATAATAAATACTCTCCTTCAACACCTCCAGTTCAATCTGGTCCCTTCCTCTGATACATACAATATAATAAATACTCCCCTTCAATACCTCCAGTTCAACCCGGTCCCTTCCTCCAATATATACAATATAATAAATACTCCCCTTCGACACCATCGGTTCAACTCGGTCCAACCCGATCCCTTCCTCCAATACATATAATATAATAAATACTCCCCTTCAACACCGCTGGTTCAACCTGACCCCTTCCTCCAATATAATATATAAACATTATGCAATAAATGACATGCATACACGTAGTTACACACCAGTAGTATACATAAACAATTGCTACGTACACTATTATCAAATATATTAGTATGCATGCTCATTATCATAAACACATTCATATCTATATTGATATATCACGCACGATCAAGTTCATACGATTTCATATGCATACACACCATATTGATCAATGCATAAGAAAGACACAATACTTAATTACTTATTTAATCACTTTCTTGAAGGATAATTATAATTATTAATATGAATGCCTGATTTCTGATTAGAGTCATGAGATATAACAATGTCAACTTCACAAGTTCATCATGGTTGAAAATAATTGTCACCTATTTACATATATAGATATATCAGACTATAACCTAAGTTACAGTATTCCAATTTATAATCATCACTACTTGGTCAGGTTTAATATAATTAAGCTAACTATCAATTTATATTTTTAATAATATCTTAATCAAGGCTTATAATTACTCATACATACCTTACTATCATTCATTACATCAAAAACATGATTATTCATCAATTGCTCAATATTGCTCGGTATTAATTATGTTGCCCTTATTCATTTTTATTTCCAGTTATAATTTTTCGCCACCAATTTCAATTTTTAGTTCATAGTTACTTATAATTTAGTCTATCATTCCACAAGTTATGACATAGAAGCTAAACTCGTCGATGACTATTAAATCCTTTGATCACTAGATTCAATCATGCGGTCATTAGGGTTTACGAAATCAGATGATTAATTATTGATATTTGATCTTACTTCCATCACATCACGCTGTATTCATGAATTTTACTCCATATGGCTGAAGATTTTAATATTATTATAATCTTATCCAAATATTTATTTCAATTTCATTTAATTAGTTTCAGTTCCGACATAAATCCTAGATTTCACTAATACTGGTTCAACACTACGAGTTCCACCGTTCTCGATGTCAGGGCCATTCCTCAAGCGATCTCTGTCTTAATTATACACAATCTATTCTGTATCAATTGACTAATATCACCATTTATTATCCAGTTCATGTTCAATATCTCCTTATTTTAATTATACGCGTTCTCCAATAATTTCACATTTGCAACCAAAATCTTTCATTGACATGAATTACTAATGCACAACCAAAGTTTGGTATCACGTGAATTTATCAACAAATTGTTCTTTAATCACGATCCTTATTATCATGTAATTCCAATATATGAAATTATAAAATTTAACCAAAATCGGGAAGACTCTTCTCTTGATATTATACTTTCATTCATAAATCATAATATTTCAAATTAACCCTATTAATCATGATTTAATTCATTATCCTACAATAATTTTCTTATTCATTTTCATGCTTTTCAAGTTACTTACGTGCCACTGATATTATTAATGCAGTTCAACTATTCATTAACTGATTTCGGTATCCAGCCCATCAGTTCATATTCAATTTATATCTCAACGCGTATGTGAATTACTAATATTAGTCTTCTTACTTATATACATTTATTTATTCCATCGGTTATTCAGGGTTTAGTCTATGTAAGAAATTCTCATGCTTTGATTTGATATCAATAAATCCATAAGTTTCTGATTACGATTTTTCATCATAATAATTTTCAATTTAGGATTCTATATTAATTTCAATTCAGTCGATTATCACACAATATTTTATGTTTCTAACCATGGTTATCAAGTTAACATGTGACATCGATTCTTATCGGTTCAATTGAATGTTTACTTACCTATTTCAATGTCGGACCAATCAATCTATCCCATTCATTGTCAATTTACATCTCGAAATGTGCACTTATTCTTGTTCATATAGGGTATTATCCCTATTCATACATTACATTCTTGTATCACCTTCCATGCACGGTATCCATCCATGTTCATACATATATGGTCTAAATTCATTTTCAGAAATTCACAATCATATATCTCATGTGATGTATACCTACTTTCGTCCATACTAATACATCTACATGCACTTGATGATCATGTCTACATACATTATATATAATAACAAAATTACAATTTATTACCATACCTGTATTATGTTACACACATATTTGTAGTAACGCATCTGCAATTCATTATCCGGGATATCCTATTGGATTCTAGATCCACAAGACTTATTCACATTATCAATAAATATCACAATTATTCTTTTAATAATATCTTAGTTCTATTAGATCAATATTATCAATATTTTCTCAATAATAATTATTTCTTAATTGGGAAAATTATAACTTGAGTTAGGACTTTCACTCACCGGCATTCGATAAATTCTTGATCACTTAATACCATATACTAATACTATAGACTCGTAGCTCTTGTCCCCACGAATCCAACAGCTTCAGAATCATGCGAAATGGAGTTCGGATGGCCGAGATATCTCCCAATTACCTACAGATACGAAACAGGATTAGATTTATAATAACTGAAAGTATTCAAGGGCTATTTATAACTAATCAGGGTTCCAAAAATAAATCTTTGAATCATCAGGGGCTAAAATGAAAATTTACCTTTATTAAAAGTCAAACGGATCGGGTTCGGGTTGGACCCAATACCCGAAACCCATAACCCTCACTTCTTCTTCTCCTCTACAAAGCAACAGCAATAGCTGTTGCTGCTGCTGCTCCCATGCGTCTGGCGCCGTGCCACCTTACCAGCGCACCTCCGCCGCCGTGGTCACCCACACCAGAGAGAGATAGGAGAGAAAGAGAGAGATAAGGGGAGAGAGGGGGGGTGGGTGGGAGGGCCTGCTACTCCCCACACTGCCGGCCTGTATCGCATCAGAGAGAGAGAGAAGATGAGAGAGAGAGAGAGAGTTAGTGAGAGAATAAGAGTGAACCAGGAAGGAAGAAGAAGAGAGGGAGATGAGAAAAATTCTCTATTCCTCCCTTATAAAAATCCTACCCACTCTCGCCTACTCCCCATACCTCCCCCATATCTCAATTTTTTATAATTTTTCTTTTTCTTTTTCTCCCTCTTCTCTGCAACAAATTAAAATATAATTACAATTAAAATTAGATATCAATACTTGGTATACATACAAGTATTTTATGAAATAAATACATTTACATAATTTTCACATATTATTTTAATTCAAACAAATTAATAAATAATTATAACAGAATTTCTCGGTAAGATACTAATCACTTATTCTCATTATCGGTATAAAATATAGAAATTTAAAAAAAATCATATAAATTTCTAATAATCTCTTTAACACAATTTCTAATAATTAGTCTAGAGTTTAATAACTCGGGTGTTACAATATGTGTGGGTTGCAAAAAACTATTTGATGGTATGCCTGAAGGAACAACTCTTGTTGCTTCTCTTCTATTTCCTCTGCTGAAACTTTGACCTCCCTAAACAATCAAACAGTGCTTCCTTAAATGTCTCGTTTTCCCCCAAGTATAACAAGTTCTATCTTAAATGCAGCTCTCAAAATGATTTGTATTACACTTCTGGCATCAGGGGGCCCTCTCAGTTCTTGGGATAAATGGAGATGTAATTTGTGTCTCTTGATGCCTTCCTCTTGCTCTGGACCAAAATCCTCCACCCCTACTTTCGTTTCCTTTAAAAGGTGACATACGTAACATAACACGATCCTCTATTAATATTAGACCCTGATGCCCCAAATCCTAATGGCTCCTGATATCGGGGGTGTTTCAGGGTGTTTGCTTTCTTTACACGATTTTTCGAGTTATCATGCATATCTCTTTCCACTTCAAGAGCGGTTCTTATAGCATGGAGGTATACTTGCAATCAAAGAGGAACGAGCTTACTTCTTATCTATGATCTCAAGCCCCTCACAAATCTTTTGGTTCTTTCTTTTTCATTTTCACTAATCCTTGTGCATATCTAGACAGGTAAAGCTATTGTCATACTCAGTCACTGTCATCTGATTCTATTGCAATTCTTGAAATTTCAGCGCTAATTTGTCCCTAGCTGTCCTTAGGATGTACTTTTCAGTAAATTTGTTGAT
Organism: Agave tequilana; assembly: GCA_038442645.1. Lineage (NCBI taxonomy): Eukaryota > Viridiplantae > Streptophyta > Magnoliopsida > Asparagales > Asparagaceae > Agave > Agave tequilana. The sequence continues at coordinate 29,033 of JAVJIF010011802.1, read as the reverse complement.
TAGTCTCTAAAATTGCATATTTCATACCACATCTTCACGTTTATTTAATATTAAATCCTGTTAATAATACCTCTCTTGCATGTTTCTAGGTCCATGGTATAAAATGAAGAAGAAGACTCAAAATCACTATCTAATTGGTGATTAAAAGCCTATAAAGATAGCCATAAACTTTGGAGGGTAGTTTCATCAAAACCGAGGGGCCAAATCCAAAACCAAGGCATGCAGTTGACAAGGGGACAAGCGGGCAGCGCGCAGCAAGCGGCGCTGCGCGCGCTGCCCTGGTACATTCACGGAAACGCGACTTTGGCCACAATTTCGCGGATGTGCTAGCACCGTTGTACCAGTACTTCGGGCCAGGGTTTGTTCCCCTGGCCTCCGTTCTCTTGGTGCCAATAAATACCCATTGGTGTTCTTCACAGGGAGATATCCAAAGAGTTAGGGTAGTTTTCTTCTTCATGTTGTAGTTTAGGATAGTTTAGATTAGTTGTTCTTCTTTTTTCCCTTTGTATTTTCTATTTCTTGTAGATCTTGTAATAGGAGAGAGAGTGATACATGGTTGGAAAGTAAGAGTACTTGTAATAGAAGGTGACAAGCTATGAAAGGTTCTCTCTCTATCTCTCTTTGTTTTCTTCTCTCGAACTCTTTTTACATGTTTAGCTAATTTTCTTTCATGATAACTAACTACTAACCACTAACTTACTAACTTCTTACTTGATAATTCACATAAATCTAATAGTCTCTACTTGGCCTTGCTCTTACAAGAGCCATTGATGGCTCATGATGATGGATTCTAACACTCGAATATTCTAACTCTCTAACAAGCTAACATTACTTTATTCCATACTTACTCTTATTTAGTTTTGATGGTTTAAGTGTAGCTTGTACTTGTTTGTTGAGTTTGGATGTGATGATTTATCTTATGGGGTCATACTTTGAAATACTTTTGAACCAAGGACTAGTGATGGCAAGGATACATGTGAGGCAACTATCACTAAAAGGTTAGCATAGTTTGTGGAGCCATTAGTAGCTAGTAGCCATCGATTTTTTTTTATCTTTTTACTTTGTTTTAGATATATCTCAAAAATCACAAAAATCATCTTTTCTATATTTTTCACTTCTTTGTATTTCACCGTACTCTTTTCTTTTCATTCTTTATTTCTTTTCTTTTCATTCTTTAAAACATAAAAGAATCGTTAACGCATACGTGAACATACCGGTAAAGCTTCTATCGCTTCCTGTCTCTGTGGATTCGACCTGTTTAGCCTCTAAGCTATAACGGAACTATCGAGGAAGCTAAAACACACACACTTTAAATCTTGATTTCAAAACATACACTTTTCATGCGCGTTTTTCGCCGATCAAATTTGGCACCGTTGCCGGGGATGGGAACGGTTTGATTTCACATTTTTGTTAACTTTTCTTCTTTCTTTTTAGTGTGCAGGTCAAATTTTAGCATTACAGAAGTCCACACTTGCTTTTATGTAGTTAGGTGGATTCTTGTATATTGTTATATTCTGTTGCTACTTATTGTTTATATTTCCTGTGCACTTTACTAATTTTAAGAACTAAATACGATAATTAGATGCTTTAAAATAGTTTAGACATTTGCATCTAGGTACTTGTTAATTTCAATTCCAATATATTATATTTTATTCTTTTGCTGTTGTTATCTAGACCGAGATGTACATATGACATTGCATATAGCATAGGACAAACACGTGGGTGATTTGTTCATTTTATGTGTTCATTGTTATCTATATTGCACACTTGCACGAATTAAACTTAAGGGCAAAACCCAATACAACATAAGGTGGGGAAGTCATTACCCTCCCTTAGCCCACAAATCACCTCCCCACTCACACAACCCAAGCCTTAATAAAAATTGCTAGACGTTGGCCCCTAAGGACATCTCGGACTCATTTAAGAGATTGACCTAAGGGGAAAGTTGTTAGAAGTTGACTCTTGTCAAATCGGATAAGATTAGGGACTGAGAGGCGAAACCTCGAGGAACAGTGGTTTGGCATAATTAGGCCCGTTGCTCCGGCACGGATACCTCCCACTGATCTTGCCCCTACCTGGCTGATTAACTTATGGTCAGATTCTGACAATGTACTCCCAGTGGACAGTCTAACCAGTTAGGAGTCGTCTAGGTCTAAGTCAACCCTTGCATAGGCTTGTTTTCTTTTTTTTATTTGTTTGTTTGTTTGTTTTCTCTTTTGTAAATTGTGATATGGATTTCAATAACAACAATTTTTTCAATCATAATATGAATCCATATTTCACCCTGACCACATTTGACTCGGATAACTCTGACCCGGCTATGTACAATATGAACCAACCATATATGCCGATTGGGATTATTCGACTCAATATGACCCATATCCCTAATCTTATGATCATAATTTTCAAAATAATTTTAATTCTTCACAGAGTCAATAGGGATTCACCTCCCCCGAGTCAAATTTTTAACCACCTTGTCCACAATATTTATTTCCCGATTTTGATTCATATACTCCTTTTTTTGTTCCACCAACCGAAGAAAATTCAATTTTGAAAGGAGTATGGAAGCCATGCTTGAGTCCCAACAATAAATTCAAATTTTGCTCAATTCACAATCCTTCCCAAATCAAACTCCATATACTCCTTTTCTAGAACATCTAATTGAAGAAGAACCTAAGCTAGAAAAGCGTTTGGAAGTCTTTTGTAAAACAGTGTAACGATTTCAAAATATGTTGGACTTGTCATCTCAACCAAATTTTCAAGAGTCCTACACATCTTTTCTAATCTCACCGATTCAAAATGAACAACCATCAATACTGGACTTGAGTATGGAACCCTTGCGTGAGTCCGAGCAGCAATCGCAAAATCTGATGGACTCATAATTTCACCACAATTTTTAAAATTAACTTCCATACTCACCTTTCAAGAAGAACCAATTGCAAAGAGTATGGAAGACATGATTCAGACTCAAAATTTTGTTACCCGGCCTATCAGTAGGTTAGACTCTATAATGAGCGAATTGATCAATGAGAGCGAGGAAAGTCTTTCTTGTCAACCTTTGATCAATCATCCCTAACTCTGCCGATTGGACCTAAGAATCATGCTATTTTGGAAACCGAGATTCAATTTCTGTAAACCCAATTAAACTTGACCAAACACCGAGGTTCGAAAATCACATTGACATTTTGGCAAGTTATCCTTTTCCTGAAATTAAAATTAAATATGAAAGTGATCTTGAGCCTCAAGTTAGTGATTCCATTTCACTTTTTGATTCAATAATGACTCCGGTATCTTTACCAGATTTTTTCCTCTATTCTGGAGTCAATAATGAATCCTATACCAGTACACTAGGAAATTGAATCACCAATATCTTGTGATCACACTTCATTGATGAAAAAAAGTGTGTGAACATTAATTCTTTGGTTTGGACCCCATTTTTGAACCAATTTTAACTCTCACCTTTGAATCTCGACTTGATATGAGTCAAATTCTCGAGTTGGCATCGGCTTTTGTTCCTGTTCTATTTGAGTCCAAATCAATCTCAAAATTACACTTCATTATTGGACATGAATGTTGAAGAAAATGACTCAGTAATTCTTTTTGAAAATTAGAAATTAGATAGGGATAATTTTTCAATAAGATCATATAGTTCTCCAATATTTTACTGGGTCATATTAGAAAGGTCACTGGTGGGTTCCTGCAAGATCTACAACTTTGAAATTGGGCAGCACTTCGTGGACCAATTAGACAACCACCGGAGTCACCACCATGAGATAATTTTTCTTCCATTTTCATTTTTCACGTATATACACATTCACGATGCATTGAGGACAATGCATGAGATAAATGCGCGGGAGAATTTACTAACATAGTTAGTTTTACATTTTATTTCTTTTACACTTCTTTTTAGAAACTTTTTAAAAATTTCTTTTGTATAAAAACTCTTTTCTTTTCTTTTACAAAACTTTTTTGACATAAGAGAAATAGTTTTGATTTATTTGTTAAAAAATTAAGATTATATTAGGAACTAGGGAGACCTAAAATTATGAAATCTTAAACTGAGTCAAAATAATAGATCTTGCTTAAATTTTAGGATAAGAAAGTAAGATTGAAAAGATAATTTGATCTTGAATTTTTTTACCTTAGATATATGCACTTCACACTTACACAAATTTTTGAGATTGAAACAAAGACTTAAAATGTCATAATATGAAATATATATATATAAAATATAATAATGATAAAATCACTTATTTGAACTGAGTAATTATGCTTCAGGAAGCATGATTATTCATGCCTAAAATGATGGACAAAATCAAAATAATTCCCTTTAGTTTTGTGGCCTTATTTACTCTAGTCCTTAAGCCTGAGAGATGTTTTCTCATCTGGTGCCCTAAGATCATCTAGTTTGGAAGTCACCGGCTAAAGGCTCACTACTCGGGTAAATAAGAAAGCCTAAGAAAACTAAGGGAAGACAAAAAGAAAAAAATAAATATACACAAATCAATGACATAAAAGTTAGAGTCGATATCCTAAAAATCTTCACAGTTCACAAAGTGCATATTTTCTAAGAGTTTTATGAAAGATCAAAGAATCAGTTCAATTTTAAAGTCTTATATTTAATTTATAACAAGATTTTGCATTTCGACTTAGTTTAAGAAAAAATAATTTCTGGTTAACTTATGACCTTGGATCACTTATATTTTCGCAAAAATACTTCAACACTTTTCTCTATTTTAAAAACGCGTTTTCAAAAATACTAACATTTGATTTCTTTCTTCATGAATTTTATGGGTGTAATCCGCTGAAACTATCAGGAGACAAAACTCCTCCTCTAGGGGAAACCTAGAGGTTTAAAGGCTTGTTGCACATGCTCAGTGCAATCGCGTCACCTGCGAAAGTGGTGTAATAATCTTCTTAATTAGTTTTTTTTTTTTGCTCGGAACGAGCAAAAGATAAGTGTCAGGGGTGTGATTAGTCTCTAAAATTACATATTCTTACCACATATTTACATTTATTTAATATTAAATCCTATTAATAATATCTCTCTTGCATGTTTCTAGGTTCATGGTATGAAAGGAAGAAGAAGACCCAAATCACCATTTAATTGGTGATTAAAAGCCTATAAAGATAGTCATTAACTTTGGAGGGTGGTTTCATCAAAATCGGGGCCCAAATCCAGAAACCAAGACATACAGCTGACAGGAGGATAAGCGGGCAGCGCGCAGTAGGCGGCGTTACGCTAGCCGCCGCCCTGATACAGCCACAGAAACGCGGCTTTATTCCCTGGCGCCGTTGTGCCAGTACTTCGGGCAAGGATTTGCTCCCCTGGCCCCCGTTCTCCTTGTGCCTATAAATACCCCGTTGGTATTCTTCACAGGGAAATATCCAGAGAGTTAGGATAGTTTTCTTTTTCATATTGTAGTTTAGGGTAGTTTAGATTAGTTGTTCTTCTTCTTCCCCTTTGTATTTTTCATTTCTTGTAGATCTTGTAATAGGAGAGAGAGAGAGAGCGTGGTACATGGTTGGAAAGTAAGAGTGCTTGTAATAGATGGTGACAACTTATGAAAGGTTCTCTCTTTACCTCTCTTTGTTTTCTTCTCTCTAACTCTTTTTACATATTTAGCTAATTTTATCTTATGGAAACTAACTACTAACCACTAACTTGCTAACTTCTTACTTGATAATCCATATGAATTTAAAATCCTCTACTTGGCATTACTCTTGCAAGAGCCATTGATGGCTCATGATGATGGATTCTAACGCTCTAACATCCTAACTCTCTTACAAGATAACATTTATTTAGTTTTGATGGTTTAAGTGTAGCTTGCACTTGTTTGTTGAGTTTGGATGTGATGAGTTATCTTATGGGTCATGCTTTGAAATGCTCTTGAATTAAGGACTAGTGACGACCAAGGATACATGTGAGGCAACTATCACTAAAAGGTTAACATAGTTAGGGGCTGTTTGTTTCATCGTAAAAGTCATAAAAGTCCGTAATTCATAAATGATTTACAACTCAGTTACAATTATGATGTTTGTTTTGGCCGTAATTTGTAAAAGACGTAAAGCAACTCAACTATCACTCACTTGCTACCCAATTACCACTCACTTACAGCCCACTTACAGTTAATTTTGTGGTCATGCAAATTTGTATTATTTTTATGTTAATATTAATTTTTTAATATTTAGCATTTTTAGTATTTATTTGCAATATTAAAACTTTTTAAATCACCAAATAGTTAATTTTGTGGTCAACGTTTCCACTTACGACTTACACATTACGACAACTAAAGACCATAAAAAAAATACACTTTCCCACTTACAACTATATATTACCAACTAAACACCGTCTACTTACATGCATGCAACTCATTTACAACTGTAAAAGACTTTACCAATTACGACTTACGAATTATGGTCAATTACGACAACTAAACAGACCCTTAGTGGAGCCATTAGTAGTTAGTAGCAATGGGTTTTCTTTATCTTTTTACTTTATTTTAGATATATCTCAAAAATCACAAAAATCATCTTTTCTATGTTTCTCACTTTTTAATGTTTCACCGTACTCTTCTCTTTTCATTTTTTTTTTATTTTCTTTTCATTCTTTAAAACATAAAAGAATCGTTAACACACACGTGAACATATCGATAAAGCTTCTATCGCTTCCCGTCCCTATGGATTTGACCCATTTAGCCTCTATGCTAAAACGGAAGTATCGAGAAAGCCAAAGCACACACACTGTAAATCTTAATTTCAAAACATATATTTTTCGTGTGCGATTTTCCTCCGATCACTTGTCCACTAAAAACTTCCAAGTAATCTCCTCCCCGGTGTTTTTTTGCAGTTTTACTTACTATTTACCATCAATGTTCTTCTCCTTTATAGAACATGAAAGTTGAGAATAATACTTTTTGATCTTCAGTACACTTCATTACTTTAGTATCTTTTTGGTCTGGCAGAGCCACCCTTCAGCTTGTAGCGGTCCGCTTATCTTTAAAAATGGGAGGATTAAACTTTAGAATTTGTTCTAGAGTTCGCTAGAGATTACTAGCTCTTGTCAACTGTTGAGCTAACCAATCCGGCATAGCTTCCAGAACTCCTCGATTCCTCCTACATGTGCTTCTGAGCTTTCATAAGGGCGCATGTGATGGATACCCCCCATTGCACTGTAGTGTGTAGCACTATAATTAGATAGTTCTTCTGGAAGCATTTCATTCAAATTCATGGGTCCTTCCTTTAAGACAAGCGTCTATTTAGTAACATTATCCACAAACAGGGGACAATTATAAGAAGATTCTTAATTCTCATGCAAAACACAAAAAACTGAATTTTAGAAAGAACATTATTCATACTTCTTTCAAAAGTAAGCAATTTTTCATATGCATAACCCAAAATGAATACAATGGTATTACATTAGTATACCCTCCCCTTGTATATCTGAAATAGCTTCTATGCATGCCAACAAGACTGACATGAATTGTATACATCAAAAGCTCCCAGCGCACATACTTACTAACACATCCAATATATATACACACACACACACAAAAATAGATCAACAGTACTCTCTATTAGGTTACTGCATCACGAGACAGGGCTATCCTCAATCGGATCCTTACTGCCTCTATCTCCAGTGGCTCGGTACTATTGCTAATGTCCTCGTTATGATCTAAGCTTTTCCCAGAATTTGCTCCCGGTAACTCATCGCCATCACAGTACCAAACGTCCAAATCATCATACAAGTCTATATCTTCTATCTAGTTAGCACCCAGAGAATGCCTCCAAAAATAAACCCAACTCATCATCTCCCATATCAACAACTTCTGGAGTGTCTCCTACTTTACCTCAAGGGAGTCATTCTCTTGGACCATGTAGCAATGTTGATCGGACTCATCTCCACTAGATTCCTCCTTCACATAGTGTGGCGTTTGAAGCATTGGAGAGGTCAAAGTGTTTCACACTGCAAAAGCAGAAACACAATGAGAAACCATAAAAAGATACTCTTTGCTTAGTGTGTCTCTAAGAGCCATTAGGGCTTGTGTGTTGGCCTCTATATGCTTGCTATTACCAAGATAAGATTTCTTGGTAGAGGCAAGGTGAACATGCATACCGAGGGTTTTAAGGTACATTGACATCTTAACTTTTCAAACATCAATGTTGGAAGTATCATACATGGGAGGGCTTATGAAGTCCATGCGTGTGTGTAAACAAATATGTGTGCAAATGCAATATTAGATTAGCTAACCAAGATCTCACTCCTTGGTAGTTAAACCTAATATCAGGAGCGTAGGCTCTGATACTAATTGAAAGTACACCTAGAGAGGTGATGAATAGGTGTATGGATAATCTAATGACAAATGTGAAATCACCTAGAGGAGGGGTGAATAGGTGATAATGCTAATCTAATGAACTAAATACGGAATTTAAAAACTAATTACATCAACACTTAATACAACCAACGAGTGTAGCCGAATTCCCGGTGAAGGGCTCTGGACTAACTCCTCTTGATTCCTCTGAATAAGAGTTGAGGCGCTATGTAAAGCTCTCGTGGTTAAGTATAAGTGAGGCAAACAAACACACAAGCATGTATATGATATAGCAATATGAAACAATGCACAAAGAGAGAGAAAGTAAGAGTCAATGGATCAAGCGCAAACAACAAGATTTGTTTCGAGGTTCGAGCACCCAGCTCTACATCCCCGCCTTCACCCAGAAGGATTTTGAATCCACTAGCTTGTCCACACAGGGCTCCCACACAGGGAACCTCCACCGAGGATTTGGGGCAATACAATAATTAGGAGTACCCAACTCCTCTCTTTACAACCACAACCTCTCACTAGAGGCTAAGCACCAAGCCAACAAAACTATCACCTCACAACTTGAGGGATAAGCACAAAGCTAAACAAGGATCACCTCACAACTTGAGAGATACAACCCAATTGCACAACCTCCTCAACACTATGAGGGAAAGGCACAAAGCCAAGCAATAATTAGGGTTTACAACTTGGTGATCAAAAAATCACAAACTAATCTCTTTTTCTCACAAACATAAAGATCCTATAGATAGGATAGAATGAAGCTCAAGTGTGTGAAAAACTAAAGGAATGGAAAACAAATACTCAAAGAAAATCCTTGAAAAAAACTGAAATCAAGATAAAGAAGTTGAATCAAAAACACTTTTCCCAAAAACACTTTTCTTTGATTTTCTAAACCCTAGAGAAACACCAAATAGATTGTAAAGATTTGAGCCCAAAACTTCTTTTTGATTGCTGTAAAAACACTGGTAAGATCAGAAATTTTGCTCTCTAAAAACTTGTTAAAAACTATTAAGATAAAACCCAATTTATAGCTTCTTCAAAGAACTAGCCGTTGCAGCCAAATATGGTCAGATTTAACCATCGGGTCGACCGCCCGGTCGACCGGCCAATGGTCTAAATTTGACCGTTAGCGACTGTCGGTCGACCGCGCCCAGAACCAGAGAGCAACGGCTCTCTGGCCGATCGACCGCCCGGTCGACCGGAGCAACCCGAGAGTGGGTTGCTTTCAGTCGGTCGACCGGCTCATTGGGCTGACTGCGTGCACGTATCTGTGCATGTCCGGTCGACTGCTCCGGTCGACCGGCTACTGGTCCAGTCGACCGCCAGAGCCTAGCAGTTCAGTTTAAGGGATTGAAAACTTAGGTTTTTATTATCCAATTAAATCCCATAAAATCTCCAAAAATTCACAAAAATAGTTTTAGCATAATACAATGATATACAAACTTGTGTGAAAAATTTCAACACAAATTTTAAACTTTTGAACCATTTTTGTGTTATGAAAATTTTGCCTAAAATCAAAAATCGTATTTTCTAAAACTTGGATTTTTCAAATGAAAATTCGTTTTGTCCAAAACTCATCCAAATAAAAAAACATGATATTTAAACAACTTTAAGCATGTTGTATATGGATATAATCTAATATACACAAAAGATATATATATCATTATTTTTGACAATAGATCTGAAAATATGTTTTGTTCCAAATACATGAATAAGCATATCAATGTAAGTTTGTTTAAATAGTTGAAGCATAGATGTATATATAGAACATATCTAATATACATTTAAACCATGTAAACTTGTAATGATACTTAGCTATTCATAAAAACCAAGATCGGTTAAACCAAAAACCGAAAACCGAATCCAAAACATGAAACGTGTGTGTGTTGTGAACTTGAGCATATCACACTATTCTAATCTTTACAAATGGATCTAAACACAAAACTAAACTAGGTACCGAAGTCTTCTTGATGAACACGTCTTCAAGCCGACTCGATCCAAACCGTGATTCACCGAGCTTGAATCCAATGAGTGCTATATATGATCTTGTCGTTCGGGCTCTTGAATCACCATGTGAATAGCTCCAAAACACCTTTATTTAAGCTAGTCACCTACTAACATCTTGATTAGAGATCTAAAACTAAAATCACAAGATTATTAGTACACATAACTACATGAGTTAATCATCATCAAAACTAGAGTGGAAGGCCTCTGGGCCAACAATCTCCCCCTTTTTGATGATGACAAAACTCATGGAGTTATATATGCATGGATTAAAGTTAAGCTTCAAAGAAGCCCCCCTTAACTCATGCATAGGAATAAATAATAAATATATGCAATTAATATCAAACATGAAAATGCATAGACATGCATAAACAAGATGCCAAATACAAAAACATGCTCTTGATACCAAACATGAAATGCATCATCCATAAAATGTGCTCTTGATACCAATAAAAACATGCTCTTAAATAATGCTCTTAATACCAATTAAAACAAGCTCTTGATACCAATAAAAATCAAACTAACTAAATAATATTCTTAAAACAAACACTCTTGATACCAATACTGATATCAATATAAAAACATGCATAGTCATAGAAACATGCATATAAACTCAAATAATTCTTCCCCTTTTGTCAATCATCAACAAAGGGGTCCAAATAAATAGTAAAACAATTTTCTCCCCCTTTTTTATTTTTTTATTTTTTTCAAAACAAAAAGATCAATAAGGGGTGACAATAAAACAGATTCTTCCAACATGATACCAATTAAAACATAGCAATATAAGTGAACCATGATACCAATTGAAAGATAATCAATATAAAAATTCTTGTCATCAATGATACCAATTGAAAGAAATAAATCAATAGTACCAATTGAAAGTAAGCAAAATCTTGATACCAATAGTGAGTAAACAAATAAGCATCTTGATACCAATTTTACCAATTGAAAGTATTTTTCCTTTTAAACATATGATATCAAATTTAAAAAACAATATTCATTTTTCAATCACATTTTCATCATAAAGTAGGAGAGTGGAAATCAAAGGTAAACAAAATACCAATTGAAAGATAAAATACGAATTTTCTCCCCCTTTATGAAATACCAAATAAAATAATGCATAAGCTTGTATAAGTACCAATTGAAAACTTAATCAATTGAAATATGATAGTCATTAAAACTCAAGCTTAGCAAAACCAAAATTTGTGCTAAAAAATTATAGAGATATAATAAGTACAAATAAAACACATATGAGTATACAAAAAGATGTCAATATTGATACCAATTGAAAAGATCCATGATACCAATTGAAACAACAATAATATCAAGTGTATACCTCATTTCATCTACCACCCATTTCATGCCCATATTTAAATTGATTTTCAATAGAAAGCATACAAGGCATAGTCTCCCAACCAACCGCCCTTGAGGGTAGGGGTTTTCAAAAATAGGTTTGAAAGATATAGTATGTATGAAAACTTCTACCATAACGAAGAATCCCGCAACTAGTTAAATGGCAAAATTTGTAAACTAGTACGAAATCCTTCAAGTAAGGAATAAAACAAAAATATTTCATGAAACATGAAATTCACATGATAGCCAACACTCAAAGACAATGAAGCATGAATATGACTCTTGAAAACAAGCATGAGTAAACAAGAAAGGTGAGTGTTCAAATAAAATGTGAAGAACATAATCATGAAAGGTAGGCAATAAGCTCATTATTCCTTAAAACATGAAATTCATCAAAACTAAATTTTCATTAAAAAAACAATATATACTTCAAGGCATATGCATGTCTTATACAAACTAAAGTATACATATATATCCAAATATAAATGAGTCCACAAATGTATTTGCATGAAGGCACGTGGCTCAAAGGATGTATATGCATTATCAATAGTTTAGACAAAATGGACATATACATGAAGTTAAACATATGAATCATAAAACATGTCAAAAATGGGAATACGAGTTAAAATGTATGAATCATCAAAACTAGACTATACTAGCACATCTAATGGGTACAAATAAGCGTTCAAGCACAAACATATAAAAATTTATTTGTGACCCACTATATGTACAAGTATATATCCTAGTCTTAATGAAAACTAACATTTAAACATATATTCAAAATTTGAAGCATAAAACGAGACATAAATCAACAAGATAATCATAAAAATGATTATTATGTATATCCACATGCTATTAGACCTATGATATACATAATAGCTAAACAATGGTGAGAACACAACATATGGGTCCATATAAACATGGGTGATCTAAAAAACTATACATGCATGTCAATGATCTAAGAATCATGTCATTTAACATAATAAACTATAAACATCAAAACATGAAGCATCAAAACAAAACAAAAATCATAAACATACATATGGTCATTATGTATATGCATGTGCAATAGATCTAGGACATACATATTAGTTAAAAACAAAGTGAGAACACATAGATGTAGATCCATATTAAACATGGATGTCTCAAATAACTAAACATGTATATCACTAATCTAAGTCATATGGCATAATCATAATAATCAAAAAACAAGACATGCTATAAATTGATGAACATGAGAAGCATGCAAATATAAACGGGAGTTAGAGATCGATACCAAAACTGATGAAGGCACCTCTCTAGTTCTCCAAAATAAGGTGGTCTTCCCACCAAACTTCCCTTGAAAGTGATGCATTCAAATAATCCTCATGAAGCACGGAACGCTTCCACCTCAAGATACCGCAACTCTCACGTTATGCGAGAGCCCACATCTACATCAAACATAATAGTGGTGGTCTTTGGTATCCATATCCTTTTGGGTCCATGAGGGTTAGTACCTTTCCTAACCAAAACAAATTTAGTTACTAAATTGAATCATGTAAACGATCATAGCAAAATTTAGCAAGGTGGCCCTTACGTCCACAATGTGTACAAGTATACACATGAGCATACATGTGATGGGTGTGATCGTGAGGAGCATGTGTATGCAGTGTATGGTGTGCATGCATAATAGGAACTTATTTTTTCGAAACAAAGATTTCAACCGTGTATGATTCATGGCACAATGGCTCAAAGTGGAGCCCAAATAATCCACACTTTTCTTCAAATCATTTATATCATTTTCAATACTAGAAGATAAAGTGGAGCATGCAATAAGTGTGCTAGGTGAGGCTACACTAGCATGACAAACATGTGAAACTATATCATTTTGCAGAGATTTATTTTTATTTAATACTAAATCTAATTCTTTTGAAATAAACTCAATTTCATTTTTCAAAGAATGATTGTCCTTTAAAATAAAATCTAATTTTAAAGATAAGACCTTATTGTTTTTCACAACATCATCACAATCATTTTTATTTTTCAAAAATTCATTTTCCTTTATGGCAAGGTCTAGTTGAGATTTAATTGAGTCACGTTCACTACAAATCTCTTCCTTCTCTTGCAAAATCAAATCAAATTTTGAACACAAATCCTTATATTCTTCTTTTAGTTCAAAATTCTTCTTTTTCAAAAGATCATGTTTTTTCAAAAAAATTTCAAACTTTGTAGCAAGTTCCATATTTAAGGTTTGTACTTCTAAACACCCATAGCAATAGGAACTAGTGCTATCATCTAGTTGAGTTTCCGATTGTACCTCAAGGGAGTCATTCCCTTGGACATGAGGCAACGCTCGTCAGACTTGTCTCTCCTAGATATCCTCATCTTATCGATGATCTTTGGTAGCTCGAGAGAAGTTAAAATGCTCCATACTACAAAAGCCGAATCATTGTGAGCAAACACATGTAATAAATCTTTATCAAGAGATGCTCTAAGTGCTTTAAGGGCTAATGCATTGGCCTTTTTATGTTTGCTATCATTGGGGTAGGATTCCTTGGTAATGGCTTGATAAACTTTATATCCTAATGCTTTCAAATGACAACTCATCTTGGCCTTCCAAATATCAAGTCTATAAATATCAAACATAGGAGGGCTATCCATGAGTGTAAACTATATGTGTGCAAGTGAAAATGCAAATGTAGATTAGCAACCAAGATCTCACTCCTAGGTGGTTAAACCAAATATTAGGAGCGTAGGCTCTGATACCAATTGAAATCACCTAGGGGGTGAATAGGTGATAATGCTAATCTAATGAACTAAATGCGGAATTTAAAAGCTAATTACAACAACACTTAATACAACCAACGAGTGTAGCTGAATTCCCGATGAAGGGCTCTAGACTAACTCCTCTTGATTCCTCTGAATAAGAGTTGAGGCGCTATGTAAAGCTCTCGTGGTTAAGTATAAGTGAGGCACACAAACACACAAGCATGTATATGATATAGCAATATGAAACAATGCACAAAGTAAAGAGAGAGAAAGTAAGAGTCAATGGATCAAGCGCAAACAACAAGATTTATTTCGAGGTTCGAGCACCCACCTCTACATCCCCGCCTTCACCCAGAAGGATTTCGAATCCACTAGCTTGTCCACACAGGACTCCCACACAGGGAACCTCCACCGAGGATTTGGGGCAATACAATAACTAGAAGTACCCAACTCCTCTCTTTATAACGACAACCTCTCACTAGAGGCTAAGCACCAAGCCAACAAAACTATCACCTCACAACTTGAGGGATAAGAACAAAGCTAAACAAGGATCACCTCACAACTTGAGGGATACAACCCAATTGCACAACCTCCTCAATACTATGAGGGAAAGGCACAAAGCCAAGCAATAATTAGGGTTTACAACTTGGTGATCAAAAGATCACAAACTAATCTCTTATTCTCGCAAACACAAAGATCCTATAGATAGGATAGAATGAAGCTCAAGTGTGTGAAAAACTAAAGGAATTGAAAACAAATACTCAAAGAAAATCCTTAGAAAAAACTGAAATCAAGATAAAGAAGTTGAAGCTAGTCACCTACTAACATCTTGATTAGGGATCTGAAACTAAAATCACAAGATTATTCGTACACATAACTACATGAGTTAATCATCATCAAAACTAGAGTGGAAGGCCTCTGGGCCAACAATCTCCCCCTTTTTGATGATGACAAAACTCATGGAGTTATATATGCATGGATTAAAGTTAAGCTTCAAAGAAGCTCCTCCTTAACTCATGCATAGGAATAAATAATAAATATATGCAATGAATATCAAACATGAAAATGCACAGACATGCATAAACAAGATGCCAAATACAAAAACATGCTCTTAATACCAAACATGAAATGCATCATGCATAAAACGTGCTCTTAATACCAATAAAAACATGCTCTTAAATAATGCTCTTGATACCAATTAAAACAAACTCTTGATACCAATAAAAATCAAACTAACTAAACAATATTCTTAAAACAAACACTCTTGATACCAATACTAATATCAATATAAAAACATGCATATAAACTCAAAGAATTCTCCCCATTTTTGTCAATCATCAACAAAGGGGTCCAAATAAATAGTAAAACAATTTTGTCCCCTTTTTTTTATTTTTTTATTTTTTTCGAAACAAAAGATCAATAAGGGGTGACAATAAAACAGATTCTTCCAACATGATACCAATTAAAACATAGCAATATAAGTGAATCATGATACCAATTGAAAGATAATCAATATAAAAATTCTTGTCATCAATGATACCAATTGAAAGAAATAAATTAATAGTACAAATTGAGAGTAAGCAAAATTTTGATACCAATAATGAGTAAACAAATAAGCATCTTGATACCAATTTTACCAATTGAAAGTATTTTTCCTTTTAAACATATGATATCAAATTTAAAAAATAATATTCATTTTTCAATCACGTTTTTCATCATAAAGTAGGGGAGTGGAAATCAAAGGTAAACAAAATACCAATTGAAAGATAAAATACGAATTTTCTCCCCCTTTATGAAATACCAAATAAAACAATGCATAAGCTTGTATAAGTACTAATTGAAAACTTAATCAATTGAAATATGATAGTCATTAAAACTCAAGCTTAGTAGAACCAAAATTTGCGCTAAAAAATTATAGTGATATAATAAGTACAAATAAAACACATATGAGTATACAAAAAGATGTCAATAATAATACCAATTGAAAAGATCCAATGATACCAATTAAAATAACAATAATATCAAGTGTATACCTCATTTCATCTACCACCCATTTCATACACATATTTAAAATAATTTTCAATAGAAAGCATACAAGGCATGGTCTCCCAACCAACCGCCTTTGAGGGTAGGGGTTTTCAAAAATAGGTTTGAAAGATATAGTATGTATAAAAACTTCTACCATAACGAAGAATCCCGCAACTAGTTAAATGAAAAAATTTGTAAACTAGTACGAAATCCTTCAAGTAAGGAATAAAACAAAAATATTTCATGAAACATGAAATTCACATGATAGCCAACACTCAAAGACAATGAAGCATGAATATCTCCTCTTAGTATAGCCAACACTCAAAGACAATGATGGCCAACAAAACGATGCGGAATTAAAAATAAATTGCAACACACTTAGTATAACCAAAGAGTGTAGCCGAATTTCTGGTGAAAGGCTCTAGACTATCTCCTCTAAATTCCTCTAAATAAGAGTTGAGGTGTTATATGAAGCTCTCTTGGTTCAAGACACGTGAGGCACACAAATAATACCAACCATATAAGATATGAACAATATGATGCAATGCAAGATATGAGAGAGAGAGTTTAGAGATAGTGGATCAATCGCAAACACCGAGATATGTTTCGAGGTTCGATCCACTGCTCTACGTCCTCGCCTTCACACAGAAGAATTTTCACTATACCGTCCACACAGGACTTCCTACACAGGAAACCTCCACTGAGAATTTGGGTAATACAACTTTAGAATACACAACTCTCTTCAACAACCACAATCTCTACACAAGAGGCAAGGCACTAAGTCACACAAGATCAATCTCTCAAAAGAGGGATAGGCACAAAACCAACACAGTCACCTCGCACTAGAGGGATAGGCACAAAACTAACACAATCACCTTTCACTAGAGGATAGGCACAAAGCCAAAACTCTAACCTCAATCACCTCTACACTTAGAGGGATACCAACCAAACAAAATCACCTTCACAATCACCTCTACACAGGAGGGATGAATACAAAAAAAAGAAGGTTACAACTCTTGGTGATCTCAAAGACCACAAACCAATTTTCTCACAAAAATAAGATCCTATAGATAAGATAGATATGATAGCTCAAGTGTGAGAATTCAAGGAGTTTGGAAAACAAATCACAAAGAAATATACTTGGGAAAACAACTAGAATAAGATAGAATTAAAGATCGAAACCAATATCCCAAATACTCTATTTTTTTTTTGATTTTTCTAACCCTTGAAAACAAATAAAGATAAATCCTTTTTAACCCAAAAACTCTTTAAAACTTGTTGCTAAAATACTTAAGAAGATGTGAATTTTTGCTCTTGAAATTCTTCATCAAAACTAGCCGTTGGGCCAAGACAGCAGAAAACTTCTACTGTCGGTTGACCACCCGGTCGACCGGCTAACGGTCGGATTTTCAATCGTTGTGCCATCGGTCGACCGCCCGGTCGACCGAGGCCTGAATTCCGATAGCAGAAGCTCTCTGTCGGTCGACCGCCTGGTCGGTCGGGGCCAGATCCAGAGAGCAGAACTCTCTGGCGGTCGACGGGGTCAGTCGACCGGTCCTCCAGCCTAAACGGTCGGTGCACATCGGTCAACCGGACTGATCGACCGACTTCTGCCTCAGTCGACCGGTAGAAGGCCAGATCACATGTTGGGGATTAAAAACTTGGTGTTTTTAATATCAATTAAACCTCAAAAAATCGCATAAATTTTAAAAAAATAAGTTCTTATAAGATCTTTGAAATACAAATATGTGTGACTAAAATCAACATATATTATAAACAATTTGAACCATTTTTGTGATATTGAAATTGACTTTAAACAAAAATCGGTATTTTCCAAAAACCAAATTTTGAAATGGAAATCCTATTTTTTCAAAACTTGTCTAAATACAAAAACATGATATTGAAACAACTTTGAAGCATATTGTATAGGGATAGAATCCAATATATATATAAGATATATATATATATATATATATATATATATATATATATATATATGATTTTGACATGAAATCTAAACTCGGTTAAACCGAAAACCAAAACCAAAACCAATAAACTTTAAACTTTTGTGTGTGTGAACTTGAGCATATCAATACATCTAATCTTTACACAAGATCTAAATATACTAAATTAAACACAAACCGAAATCTTCTAGTAGAACTCCGTCTCCAAGTCGACTTGATCCAAACGCGATCCAACTAGCTTGACTCTAACCGAGTACTAGATGCGATCTTGACGAGTTTGACTCTAACCGAGTACTAGATGCGATCTTAACGCGCGAGCTCTTGAATCAACATGTGAAAGCTTCAAAACTCTTTTGTTGAAGCTAAACACCTAATATCTTGGTCAATCACTGAAACTATTTAAACACAAGATTATTAGTAAACAATAACTACATGAGTTAGTCATCATCAAAACTAGAGTGAAGGGCCTCTGGGCCAACAATCTCCCCCTTTTTGATGATGACAAAACTCATGGAGTTATATATGCATGGATTAAAGTTAAGCTTCATAGAAGCTCCCCCTTAACTCATGCATAGTAATAAACAATAAAGATATTCAATGAATGCATAAATCAAATAACACATATATGCTCTGATACCAATTGAAAACTAAACATGCATATATAAATTCTCAAAATTCTTCTTCTCCTTTTTGTATAAAACAAGGAAATGAAATAAACATGCATATAAATGAATAAACATACATATATAAAACTCCAAATTCTCTCTCCCCCCTTTTGTCAAATCATCAATAAAGGGGCATAAATAAACTCTCAAAAAAAATTTCTCTCCCTTTTGTCAAATCAAACAAAAAGGATGTATATGCGATATACATTCATGAAGAGGAGAGACGTAAAGTTAACTCCTCCTGTATACATGCATTACATGAAAAAGAGATGACTAAATCCTAATCACATAACGCATAATATACAATATATAAAAGGAGATGTGAAGCTCCCTTTACACACGTGTAAGACATAGAGAAGACAGGTCAAGCTCCTCAATATGAGATACACTCAACATGAATCTATATATAGAGAAGATGTTAAGCTTTTCTTACATATAAGCAATACATATCAAAATATTATGATACCAATTGAAAGTAAATAAAATTTTTAAGATATTAAAAGATACTAATTGAAAATATCTTGATACCAATTTAAAATGTCTTGTAAATCTTTGATACCAATAGAAAATGAAACGTTGTATGTTTTTTATACCAATTGAAAGATATATTGGAAATCTTGATATCAATTGAAAGTAAAAACTAATTGAAAATAGAAACCATATTTCTTTGAAAATACACTCATTTTATAATAAAAGATACCAACTTGAGAATAATACCAATTTAATATTATTGATACCAATATTTAAAATGTTAGCATATTTCCATCATAAAGAATGGGAGTAGGATACCAATTGAAAATAAAATCGATTGAAAGATAAAACACGAATTTTCTCCCCCTTTATGAAATACTAATAAAAATAATGCATAAGCTTGTATAAGATACCAATTGAAAAATAATTGACATTAAGGACTAAATCAAGCTTAGCTTAAACATAATTCTTGCTTTAAGATGTAAAGATATAGTAAGCACAATCAAATCACATATATATATGTATGAAAATATAAATACCAATTGATATTATTTGAAATTTGAGCCATACATATATAGAAAACACAAATATGAGTATACAAACATGAAAATATCAATTGTGATACCAATTAAAATATAATGAGGATCAAGTATGTAACTCATACTACCTCTCTTACATGCACATGTTTAAAAAGATTTTCAATTTGAGCACACAAGGCATGGTCGCCCATCCAGCCGCCCTCAAAGGGTAGAAGTTTTCAAAAACAGGATTTAAAAAAAATATAGATTGAAAACACTACCATATGAAGAATAAATAACTAATTTAAATTGATCTTTGAAAAACTAGTTAAGGATCTTCAAAATATGAAACCAAATCATCTAACTTAAAATATGTTTCATGAAATATGTATGTTTTATTAAAACTACAAGTATACATACATATCCTAAAAATAAACGAGTCCATAAAAGAATTTGTATGAAAAGAAAGTGACCCAAGGGTATACATGTATATCTAAAGTTTTAAACAAAATTATCATATACATGAAGCTAAATACATTTTTATTTAAAATATGTCCAAAAATAGGGAATACAAGTTGAAATGCGAGAGTCATCAAGACTAGGCTATACTAGTACATCTAATGGGTACAAATGAGCAATTAGGCACAAACATATAGTAATCAAATGTGCCTCACTAGTTGTACAAGTATATGGACAAGTTTTAATGAAACCTATATCTAAACATGTAATCGAAACAATAAATGCAAAACCATAAACAACCACAATCATTAGATTAAGTACATGTGCATTAGATCTAGGATATATACACTAGTTAAACTAAAGTGAAAACACAAAAGTAATAATTGAAAATCACCTAGAGGGGGGTGAATAGGTGATTATGCTAATCAATGCACAATAAAAAAATATGATGCAACAAGAGAATATAACTATGAAAATGAAGAGCAAGTACAATGTTGCAAGAAAATGTGAAGCAAGTAGATAAAGCAATGAATATAAAGTCAGCAAGAATTAAGAGCAAGTAAGAACAAGTAAATCAGACGCAAACACGAAGAATTTTTCCGAGGTTCGAGCACCCAGCTCTACGCCCCCGCCTTCACCCAGAAGGATTTCTAAGAACTATAACTTCACAAAGAGGTTACAAAAACACCGGAGTACCCAACTCCACAATCTCAAGTACAAATTCTCTCTTAGTGATCAAAAGACCACAAACTATCTTTTGCAAACGCCTCTTTCCCTTACAAGAGCCCTGTAGAGTAATGGTTAGAATTGAAGCTCAAATAGTGTAAGTAGAAAAAGAAAATGAACTAGAGAGAGTTTAGAAAATAAAACTTCAGTGATGAGAGAATCTTCAGCACGAAAACCAAGGACCAAACTCTCTTGAAAACTTTTGAAGACTTTGAAACTTTTGTATATAGCTTGATTGTTGTTTTTCTTTTATAAACATAACCCTAATCACTACTATTTATAGGATAGGGCTAGGGATCAAAAGGTAAACACATATAATGTCAATAAGGAAGATTTTGACCCATAAAATATCCCTTAAATACGTTTAAAAACGAAAAACACAATTTTAAAACGTGTTTAAAACACTAGCCGTTATGGCTGAAATGGCTATCTCGGTCGGCCGGCCGGTCGACCGGGATTCAAATAAAAAGAGCCGTTGTAGGCTATCGGTCGACCGCCGGACGGCCGAAAAAACAGATAGCAAATGTCTTACAGTCAGGCAGGTTCCGGTCGGCCGCACGGTCGACCGTGAAACATGCACACGGATACACACTGCTGCCAGAACCTCGGTCGACTGGGTCGGTCGGCCGGCTTTACTGGCACAGGGTCGGTCGACCGGACGGTCGACCGGATCAGGCCAAAAGCTGAAATTGAAACAAAATTTTAAGGAGATTTTGATATGAAATAAAATATTTTGATATGAAACATGTATAATATCTAAAGTTGAGTTTATAAACAAAAGTGTTTGTATTAAAATATTTTGTATATCTTTATAGGGAATATTTCTAGGAAATGCATGTGCGCAAAAACATGTGTGTTGGAATATAGAGCTTCAATCCTAATCACTATTCTTTAACAAAACTAATGAATATCTTGAGAAATCTTGAAGTCTTGAGCCATGTAAAGTCTTGCTAGAGCCTTCTCTTCTATGATCCTTCCTTGATGTGCCATAAGACTTCTTTACTTCATGAACCTAGAAGATCTTACAATAGCTAAACAATGGCTTCCAAACATGGTACAAACCTGAAACTTATCTTGAACAAACTTATTAGTACCAACTAGCTCTTATTTGTTTTGTTATCATCAAAACTCTAAACAAATGGAGAGTGTAACCTTTGGGCCAACAATCTCCCCTTTTTTGATGATGACAAAACAAATAGGCCATGTAAAAATAAAGGAGAGGTCTAAGCTCCCCTCAAATTATGCTATATTAAACAATTAAAAAAAATGCAATATGCAAGCAAAAACCATGAAACTAAAGGTATAAAACACTTAAACGGTAAATACAAAAAAATCAAAAACACTTGGTAAAAACAAAAACAATACAAACTTATTGTAAAAACAAAAACAATACAAACTCAAACCTGCTCACACCTTATTCTCCCCCTTTTTGTCATACATCAAAAAGGATAAAAACTTTTAGTCAATAACACAAATATTAGTTCACCACAAATAAAGGAGAATCTAGCAAAATCAAGTGGTTTAGTAAAAATATCGGCAAGTTGCAAATCCGTTGAAACATAATCAATATCTATATCACCTTTCTCAAAATGATCTCTAAGAAAGTGATACCTAATCTCAATGTGCTGGTCTTACTATGTTGATTTGCATTTTGGTCATATGAATAGTACTAGTATTATCACAAAAATTTTTTATATGATCATAATGCAAATCATAATCAAGGAGAGTATGTTTCATCAAAAGGACTTGTGCACAACAAGCCCCGCTGCAATATACTCCGCCTCGGCGGTTGATAGAGCTACGAAATTTTGTTTCTTAGAGGACCATGAAACAAGACAATTACCAAGAAATTGACATGTCCCACTAGTACTCTTTCTATCTACTCTACAACCCGCATAGTCAGCATCCGAATAACTTGTCATTGAAAAATCTCCTGTTTTCGGATACCATAGACCCATTCCAATTGTGCCATTAATATAACGAAAATTCGTTTTATCGCAATAAAATGGGACTCTTTAGGACACGATTGGAATCTAGCACAAAGACACACACTAAACACTATGTCCGGCCTACTTGCCGTCAAATACAAAAGACTACCTATCATGCTTCTATACAATTTAATATCAACATTTTTACCTTGTTCATCCTTATCAAGCTGGTTGTAGTTGCCATGGGAGTGTTGCAAACTTTTAAGCTTTCAAATCCAAACTTCTTTACGAGTTCCTTTGCATACTTGGCTTGACATATAAAATTCCCATCTTGCAATTGCTTGATTTGGAGTCCAAGGAAGAAATTCAATTCACCCATGGAAGACATTTCAAACTCACTTTGCATAAACCTTTTAAACTCCTTGCATAAAACTCATTAGTAGAACCAAAGATTATATCATCAACATAAATTTGCACAATTAAAATGTCATTATCAACATGCTTAGTAAAAAGAGTTGTGTCTACTTTGCCTTTAACAAAATCATTTGAAAAAGAAAAACTAGAAAGCCTTTCATACCAAGCTCTTGGAGTTTGTTTCAATCCGTACAAAGCTTTATCAAGTTTAAAAATAAAATTTAGATGAACATGATCAACAAAACCGGGAGGTTGTTCAACATAAACTTCTTCATTTATAAAACCAATTAAAAATGCACTTTTCACATCCATTTGAAAAAGTTTAAAATTTTTAAAAGATGCAAAAGCTAGTGTTATCCATATGGCTTCAAGCCGTGCTACGGGTGCAAAGGTCTCCTCAAAGTCAATTCTTTCAACTTGAGTGTAACCTTGGGCCACTAACCTAGCTTTATTCCTAATGACATTTCCGAACTCATCCAACTTATTTCTAAAGATCCACTTAGTACAATTATTAGTCTATCGTGGGGCCTAGGAACAAGATGCCAAACTTGGTTGCGCTCAAATTGATTGAGTTCCTCTTGCATGGCTAGCAACCAATATGAGTCCTCTCGGCTTCGAGAATGCTTTTGGGTTCAAAATGAGAAATGAATGCAAAGTTACCACATAAGTCATGGAGCTTGGAGCGAGTTGTTACCCCCTTAGATACATCACCTATAATAAGTTCCTTGGGGTGATTTGTAGCGTATCTCCAATCTTTAGGAAGTGGTTGAGAATCTTTCACTTCATCCTTATGAACATCACAAATGGATTCTTGCTTTTCTTCCCGAGTGGGTGAGTCCTTCAAGGATAGTCTCTCCATGTCTTACCTAATGGGTCAATTTCTACAACATTCTCAACAACCACATTAGATTCATCAAATTTAACATGCATGGATTCTTCAATGGTAAGGGAAGATCTATTGAATACTCTATAAGCTTTACTAGTAAGAAGATATCCAACAAAAAAATAGCTTCATAAGCCTTAGAATCAAATTTACCCAAGTTATCTCTAGTATTCAAAACAAAATACTTGCATCCAAAAACATTGAAATATGAAACATTAGGTTTTCTAGAATGATACATTTCAAAAGATGTTTTGGAAGAAATTTTTACACAAAAAATACGATTTGATATGTAGCATGCGGTGTTTACGGCCTCGGCCCATAGATATTGAGGGAGGTCATATTCACTTATCATTGTCCTAGCCATCTCTTGAAGTATTCTATTTTTCCTTTCTACAACTCCATTTTGTTGTGGAGTTCTAGGACATGACATTTCATGCTTAATTCTCTTTTCATTACAATAAGTCATGAAGAGTTGTTTAACAAACTCACCACCTCTATCACTCCTTATCTTCAAAATCGAAAAACCTTTTTCTTTTTCAACCCTTTTTCGAAAAAATCTTGAAATGAGAAAAAGTTTGATCTTTATTTTCCAAAAAGAAAACCCAAGTAAATCGGGAAAAATCATCAACTAAAACAAATGCATATCTACTGCCATTTAAGCTTTTAGTTTTAGTTGGTCCAAAAAGATCCATATGAATTAATTCTAATGGCCTTGTTGACATGATATCCTTGATTGGTTTAAAGGAAGACTTGGTTTGTTTCCCACGTTGGCACGCACTACAAATGCGGTCTTTCTCAAATTTCAGGTAAGGAATACCCTTCACCAATTCCTTAGAATTAATCCTAGAAAGATGTTCAAAAGATGCATGTCCTAATCTTCTATGCTAAAGCCAAGAATTTTCATCAAAAACATTCAAGCATTTAGTAGAACAATCCAAATAAGCATGTCAATGATATAAACATTATCATCACGAAATCCGGTGAGAATACAATCATTGATTTTGCAATCAAAAATCTTGCAGGAAGAGTCATCAAAAACAACTTTAAGTCCACGATCACAAAGTTGACTTATACTAAGCAAGTTGTGTTTTAAACCATCAACAAGAACAACATTTTCTATAATAGGAGATGCACCATTTGAATGTTACCTATACCGATGATAGTACCCTTGGAGTCATCCCGAAGGTGACGGTGCCACCTTCCATGTACCTTGATAGGGTTGTAAAGTTGTTGATATCCCATGTCATGTGTCTCGAACAACCACTATCAAGGTACCACCGCTCCTTACGTCTTGGAGCCTTGGTGTGTACCTACATCAAATAGCTTAGGACTTGATTTTGGTACCCACATTTCTTGGGTCCTAAAGGGTTAGTGCCATGAACCCAAACAAGATTATTTGATCTATTTACTTGGTCATAACAAAACTTAGCCAAATGTCCATTCTTACCACAATAAGTACATCTATACACTCTACCATATTTAAAAGTATAGTGTGTGTGAGACTTGTGAGCATGTGTGGATTTAACATGAGTGTTGTGTAAAGTGTGAGCATGAGAAATCTTTACATGAGAATCTTTAACATGAGAAGTGTGCTTTTTAGAAAACTTTTCTTCAAGTTTCTTTGTGTTAAAAGCACAATCTTTCAAAACCTTCTCAAAATCAACCATTTTAGTTTTTAAAGAAGAAATTTCTTTTCATCAATCTTAGGAAATTTTGTTTTGCAAGCAACTTTATAAGCACTAAATTTTTCTTGGATAGAAATGAGATTGGAAGAAAATTTCATCCTTTCTTTAGAAACCATAGCAAGTTGATTTTTAAGAAAAGCAACTTCCTTTTCCAATTTTGAACACTCAATCTTTTTATATCATATGTTTCGGAGAGTTCAACAAAAGCATGTACAATAACTTCTTTAGATAATTCATCATCTTCATCAAGAGGTTGTGGGGTTACCTTTGGTGTGTTTGCCACGAAACACATGTTCGCCGTGTCTACCTCATCTTCGGATTCGCTTTCTGAATCCCATGTGGCTTTATAGGCTTTCTTTTCGACCGGCTTCTTTGGCTTGAAGGAGAAAGTCATCTTCTTCTTGAAATCCGGGCAATCGGCCATGATATGTCTGGGTTTTCGGCAATTGTAGCAAATAATTCTTCTCTTCTTTACCTTTAAATTTTCTTCGAAAGTTGAGCTTGTTCTTCCGGTACATCTTTTGACGTTTCACACAAGAAGGGAGAGCTCCTCATCTTCTTCTTCATCTTCTTCATCGTCCTCAAGAGTGGATGACGATTTGAATGCTATGGACTTCTTCTTTAGCGGAGCGGCCTCTTCTCTTGCCTTCTTTTCCATCTCATGGGTCTTTAAGTTCCCGATGAGACTCATGAGGTCCATTTCATCCTTGTCGTTCAATTCTTTCAAGGTGGTGGCCTTTATCTCCATGATGAAGGAAGAGTCCGAATCACTTTTCGCACCTTTTGGTCATTGAAAATATCATCACCTAAAGAAGAAAGAGCATTGGTGATTTTAGTAAACCTTGTAATCATACAATCAATGGTTTCATCATCAATCATTTTAAAAGATTCATATTGGGACCTTAAGAGATCTATCTTAGCTCTCTTAACTTGTGTAGTCCCCTCGTGTGTGACCAACAAATGTTGCCAAATCTCATAGGCGGATTGGCAACGTATTACCCGTGTAAGGTCATCCTCATTCAAGGCGGTTAGGAGGGAGTTTTGGGCCTTTGAATTAGCCTCATATTCTCTAAAGGTAAAGTCGGACCATGTGCTTTCATCACTATCGGGTCTAATATAGGGTTTGGTCAAGGCTTTTGCAACTAAGCTACCTAAAGATTGTAAAAAGATAGTCATCCTAACCTTCCAAATAGGAAAATTAAGTCCATCAAATTTAGGAGGGGTTTTGATGTTATCGGCCATGTTTACTAGTGTATGAATGAAAGAATGCAAATGTTGATTAGCAAATTTTTAAGGATCTCTCTAAGGATGTTAAGTCAAACCTAGAGTCCAAGCTCTGATACCAATTGAAAATCACCTAGAGGGGGGGTGAATAGGTGATTATGCTAATCAATGCACAATAAAAAAAATTTGATGCAACAAGAGAATATAACTATGAAAATGAAGAGCAAATACAATGTTGCAAGAAAATGTGAAGCAAGTAGATAAAGCAATGAATATAAAGTTAGCAAGAATAAGAGCAAGTAAGAACAAGTAAACCAAACGCAAACACGAAGAATTTTTCCGAGGTTCGAGCACCCAGCTCTACGTCCCCGCCTTCACCCAGAAGGATTTCTAACAACTATAACTTCACAAAGAGGTTACAAAAACACCGGAGTACCCAACTCCACAATCTCAAGTACAAATTCTCTCTTAGTGATCAAAAGACCACAAACTATCTTTTGCAAACGCCTCTTTCCCTTAAAAGAGCCCTGTAGAGTAATGGTTAGAATTGAAGCTCAAATAGTGTAAGTGGAAAAAGAAAATGAACTAGAGAGAGTTTAGAAAATAAAACTTCAGCGATGAGAGAATCTTCAGCACGAAAACCAAGGACCAAACTCTCTTGAAAACTTTTGAAGACTTTGAAACTTTTGTATATAGCTTTATTGTTGTTTTTCTTGTATAAACATAACCCTAATCACCACTATTTATAGGATAGGGCTAGGGATCAAAAGGTAAACACATATAAGTCAATAAGGAAGATTTTGACCCATAAAATATCCCTTAAATACGTTTAAAAAAAAAAACACAGTTTTAAAACGTGTTTAAAACACTAGCCGTTATAGCTGAAACGGCTACCTCGGTCGGCCGGTCGGTCAACCGGGATTCAAATAAAAAGAGCCGTTGCAGGCTATCGGTCGACTGCCGGTCGGTCGAAATAAATAGAGAGCAAATGTCTTACAGTCACGCGCACGGTTCCGGTCCGTCGGCGCACGGTCGACACCCGTGAAACATGCACACGGATAACACTGCTGCCAGAACCTCGGTCGACTGGGTCGGTCGGCCGGCTTACCTGGCACAGGGTCGGTCGATCGGACGGTCGACCGGATCAGGCCAAAAGCTGAAATTGAAACAAAATTTTAAGGGGATTTTGATATGAAATAAAGTATTTTTGATATGAAACATGTATAATACCTAAAGTTGAGTTTATAAACAAAAGTGTTTGTATTAAATATTTTGTATATCTTTATAGGGAATATTTCTAGGAAATGCATGTGCGCAAAAACATGTGTGTTGGAATATAGAGCTTCAATCCTAATCACTATTCTTTAACAAAACTAATGAATTATCTTGAGCAATCTTGAAGTCTTGAGCCATGTAAAGTCTTGCTAGAGCCTTCTCTTCTATGATCTTCCTTGATGTGCCATAAGACTTCTTTACTTCATGAACCTAGAATATCTTACAATAGCTAAACAATGGCTTCCAAACATGGTACAAACCTGAAACTTATCTTGAACAAACTTATTAGTACCAACTAGCTCTTATTTGTTTTGTTATCATCAAAACTCTAAACAAATGGAGAGTGTAACCTTTTGGGCCAACA
>JAVJIF010011801.1:0-118748 GCA_038442645.1 Agave tequilana | reverse complement strand
AAGTCTTTATATAATATTTATTATTTTGAGAATTTTTGGGAAGCTTTCCGAGATACTTTAATTTTTGGGACTTTTCGGTATTTTCCCAGATACCGAGGAGATTGTCCAATATTCCACTTTTGTCTTTTCCCCATTTTCTCTTTCCTCCCTCAAACGCGAGTCTTACCTGGGATCCTGCATTTAATACAGGATCTTCTCCACGTGCCGCATTTTAATGCGCTGTTTCATCACTCCCATCAAGCCATCATGACTTTCGTCCTTTTTGAAACGCAGCTTGACATCTTTCCTTAAACGCAGCTTTGATTTCCGCGTTTGACTCATTTTGGCCTAAACGCAGCCCACCTTTTGCTTAAAACGCAGCCCATCCCCTTCCTTGAACGCAACATTCTTGATTTGTCTTTCCAAGGCAAAACTTGCAATCATTACTTTCCCCACTATATAAATACCCCCACACTCTCTCTCTCTTTCATTTACTTCTTCTTCCTTGCTTCCTGCAGCCTCCAACAGAGAGCCACCAAGAGAGAGTCTCTCCTCCCTTGGACCACCATATACTCCACCTACTCCACCTCCATTTTCACCACCAAACACCACCACTTCTTTCTTCTCCATCTCCCACTCCTTTTTCCAACAACCACAACATCCCCATACCACCAACTTCAACCTCTTTCACCAAGAAACCACCAAGAACCCCATCTTCACCAAAAAGCTTCAACCACCATCTCTCTCACCACCACCTGCACCACCGTGGCCACCACCAAGCATACCATCATCACCTCCTCGTCGACCTCTTTTCCGACGGACTATAGATTCGTCCCCGCAACAATGTTTGCAAGTCCCGTTTGGAGTGGTGAACTAACTTGCACCTCCATCTTCTCCAAACAACCACAACCCCTTTCCATCAACTTGTGAGGACCGGTACCCTCCTTTGGATTGGGACCACAGTTTCTCTGCGTCGGACGCATTTAGGCGAGTATTCTACTCGCCAAGACTTGGATATTATTTCATGTTTGTTAAGAAACACACCAGTTTCCTAAAACGCACCAGTTTCCTAAAAACGCACAGTTTCCTAAAAACGCACCAGTTTGCTGAAACGCACTTTTCCCTAAACGCACCAGTTTTCCTAAAAACGCACCAGTTTGCTGAAAACGCACCAGTTTCCTGAAACGCACCAGTTTTCTGAAACGCACCAGTTTCCTGAAAACGCACCAGTTTCCTGAAAACGCACCACTTTCCTGAAAACGCACCACTTTTCTGAAAACGCACCACTTTCCTGAAAACGCACCACTTTTCTGAAAACGCACCACTTTTCTGAAAACGCACCACTTTCTTGAAACGTGCCACTTTTTGAGACCGACCCACCGAACGCAGCCTTCTTAAGTCGATTTGACCCTTTACTATAGTCGACTAACTCCTTCTCTAAGTCGACTAATTCTCTCCCTAGTCGACTAATCTTGATTAATTGTTATGGTTAATTACTTCTTTGATTTTGAACATTATCTTTGGGTCATTTATTATATATCGCTATTTGCAAGACTTGTCACTTGATGAATATCACCTCTTATCATGCTATCTATTAACATAAGGCATGATCCACTTGACCCTCATAATTATCACGATAACGGGAATAATGACCTGACATCTTGGCAAGTACAACTGTACTCCTGATACTCATGTGATACATTATAGTACGAACCAGTACTCTTGATATTCCTGACTTGTTCTTGTTCATTCCCGTTATCTGATAATATTGTAAAACCATAAAACGAGACAACTTGCATCGGGTCGGGGGAAACTTGCGGCTATCAATATATGTTCGTGTTTACAGTGGTATTAGGAATGTTGTGCAACTACATGTTCCGGTCTGACCTGTGGGCCTCCAGGCGACCGAGGGGAGTGCTGGCTCCCTCCTTCTTGGTACCATCTTGATAAGGGCATCCTATAAGACCCTCCTGTTAGCCTCGCGGCAGGTTCCGTCCACCAAGCAACGGAACAATCCTGGGCCATGGTCCCGGGTATGCACGGGACCCACTGTAAACATAGTTCATTGATACCCCCGTCGGTTTCCAATAACAACCTCGATTTACTTCTATGTGGATGTATGTGTGTTGGGACGCTACTACACATACCTAGACATACGGGTAGGACGAGTAACAAGTATAAATAATGGAAATGGTGTAAATAATGTTATTCGAGCTTTACCTTCATAACTCCATCTCATGCTCACTGTACTCTTGCGCTCAACCCAGTTTTTGATGCTTATTACTGTTGATCATGTTAACTCATGCATATACTTGTCTCTACCCAACAATTGGTTTTTACCTGCATATTTGTTAGGGAGATTCTGACTCCCCTGAACTCGCATGTTCAGGCTCTGAAGCGTGGATTGAAGTAGAGCCCTCCACTGAAGATCAAGCCTACTTCTCGGAGCAAGCTGTTTGCCCTAGCTCCTTCCATTCCTGAATCCTTCCACTAGCTCGGGGATCTCCTTTCCAGCCCGTGAGCATCTTTTGTTGTATAAATTGTAATTCCTACTTTGTATCTAGTGGTGATATAATGTACATGTAACAGTATATCACACTTTGTGATGACTTTGTAATCCTTATGTTGGAATGTATGTTATCACGCGCTTCCGTACTCTTTTATCTGCAAGTATTGTTGCTTAGCGTGTATACGTGAGGGTATTTCTGACCTGCGTATGTACGTCGCAGTGACGTCCCCGTACCCGTGGGATCGGGGCGTTACAGGTTGGTATCAGAGCCTAGGCTCTTACCCCTACAGTACGACCAAATTGCAAATTAATGGAATCGTAATTTGCAGTTAGGGTGCATGAGTTTCGGTTAAACACTCCAACTACAGAGTTATCCATTTCTTCTTGATATTCCTTTCCTTGATTCTAAAGTCCATCTATCTTCTGCTTCCACTCCTCTTTTCAGATATCTTTTTCCAACATAAATATGGATAGGAGGGCAGGACGCAACAACTCAGGGTAGTCACAGAATGGTCCCACAGGGGGAAACCCTGATATTCTTAGGGTTATCCAGGGTATGGTGGAGATCAACAAAGGCAGACCGAACTTCTTCGGCAAGAATTAATAGCAGCTCCTCAGGAACGGAGGCCGGGCAACGTGTCAGACTTCAGGCGGTTGCAGCCGGCAATATTTACAGGGGAAGAGAGACCGCTAGATGCCGAGCAATGGCTGACTGACGCGACAGATCTCTTGAAGGCAGCACGGGTTCCAGAGGAAGATCGGGTAGAGGTCGCCAAGATACAGCTAAAGGATGTGGTTAGGAGCTGGTGGATAGCTGAGGAAGCGAGGCTGGAAAAACCCATCACTTGGGACCAGTTCTCCAAGAGCTTTTATGATAGATTCTTCCCTACCACAGCCCAGAAGGAGATGGAAGAGCAATTCATCCGACTTCAACAGTGGAACCGATCTGTGGATGAATACGCTGCGGAGTTTCTGAGGCTAAGTCGTTTTGCCCCGTATATGATAGCTGATGAGGAGAAACGGGCAAGCAGGTTTCAGCAGGGCTTACAAATGGATATTCAAGTCCTTTTGATTCCCCAGCAGCTGAAAACGTACTCCCAGGTTCTCACTGTGGCTCGGGAGGTGGAGCGAGGATTGGAGAAAAAGAATCTTGATCAGATGAGAAGGCAGGCCATGAAGAGGCCATTCCAACAACTGGGCAGAGGAGGTCCAGTTAGGACCGCAAGGGCCCCAATGGTTAGGAGGCCATTTGTAACGCCCCGATCCTGGCGGATACGGAGACATTACAGCAACGTATATACGCAAGTCAGAAGTACCTTCACGTATATACGCTAAGCATCAGTACAGGCAAGAATCAGAGTACGGAAGTAAGTGGTGCATTATACATTCCAACATATGAGTACAATTACAAAGTTATCACCAGAGGTGATCCGATATTACAATAATATTACATCACCAGAATGGCGCAATTGCGAGATTACAAGCAAATGTACATGGATGAATAGTACAAAAGGGCACTCACGAGTTTACTAAAGGAAACTCGAGAGGCACACAGGGGGCCTGGAAGGATAAGACTCTGGACGGTCTGCTGGAGATCCACGCTACCGCTGCGCCACTCTGATCAGCAACTGGGAGAATCCACATGCTCCAATCTCCATGACCTGGACATGAGAATCCAGGGGAGTCAGATGAAACTCCCCAGGCGAGTGGTGATACAAAAGCCAGGTGGCGAGCAAGGGTAAGTACATGTATAGCAGTAAGACTGAATAAGCCAAGAACGAGCAAATCTGATTGTATACGCTTAAGTCACGGTCTCATGAGACTAGTACATCGAAGGAATAATCCAAACAAGGAAACCCTCATATATATACCTTTATCTCATGTCACCATAATCTAAGCACATACAATCCGACTGCACTCAGGGCATGATAAGATAATAAACAGGAGGCAGGCGGATACAAGGGATAAAGCAGAGTATGAGCAGTTAATATAATAATAGTCATGAAACCGGAAATCCGATGTAAAAACCGATACAAGCAAGCATGGTAAGACATATCACAGATTCATGGCTGTTTAAGTCGCAGGCTTCAGTATGCGTCCCATTCCACATACCTCTACTTACAACTTAAAGAGCCGGTTATTTCTTGACACTTATTATTACTCGTCTTACCCTGATATCTAGCTATGTGAACTAGCGTCCCAGCACACATAGATCCATATCCGAGTAAAGCAAGGTTGTTATTGGAAACCAGCGGGGGTATCAACGAACTATGTTTACAGTGGGTCCCGTACATACCCGGGACCACGGCCCAGGATTGTTCCGTTGCTTGGTGACGGAACCTGCCGCAAGGCTAACAGGAGGGTCTTATAGGATGCCCTTGTCAAGATGGTACCAAGAAGGAGGGAGCCAGCACTCCCTCGGTCGCCTGGAGGCCCACAGGTCAGACCGGAAGTTTTAGTTGCACAACATGCCTAATACCACTGTAAACACGAACACATATTGATAGCCGCATGTTTCCCCCGACCCGATGCAAGTTGTTCCTTTATGATTTATTAGATTAATTATCCATTTACGGGAATAACAAGAGCAGGACATGATCAGGAATTCAGGAGTTCAGGTCACTGTATATAATACAGGATAACAGGTCACTGTACATAGTACAGGATAACAAGACAGGGTTCCCGTAAATGTGATAATCACAGGTCAAGTATATCATGCTGGGTGTCAAGTGATAGCATGACAAGATGGTGATATTAGACAGGTAACCAGTCATGTCAAGAGATTGATAATAATCCGGTGGCAAGTCATGTCATAACAAGAGGTCTTGCCAAATAGTAGCATGTCTGAGGTCAGGTGATAACACATCAGTTGACAGGTGATATACATGTGTTAAAAGTAGTATGAAAACGACAAGTAGTATAGACAGGTGTCGGGCATGAAGTAATGGCATGGGGTAGATAGTAGCTGAGCACAAACAAGCGGAGCTGAGCAAGCTGGAAGTGCAGACAGCAAACAGTATTTAACACTGGAGCATCTGGCGAGGTTACCGAGACGACTCGACTGAAGTACGAGCGGTAAATCCGGCAGCAACTCGCCTAGACGAATCTAGTGGTAAAGCGCTGAACGCTGATCATGATAACCAGGCGGAGCTGAGAAACCTGACGATCCCAATCACGCCTCTTCCGAGACAGTGAGGGACCGGAGGCTGAACTGAGGGACCTGCCGGTCCCAATCACCTCTCTTTCGAGATAGTGAGTGACCGGAGGTTGAAGGGTCCGGAAGCCAAGTATGGTGTAAGGCAGTACAATACATCACAGGCATGGTATATGTACAAGAAGGAAACTACCCTAGTACAAGCATTCGTCACAGAGCAATACATGTCCAGATACTGGCACTCGACCATACACAAATACAGGGACTCAGCCCAATACAAAATACATGAAATGGAATACATATCGACCCGACGAAGCGGGGAAACCCAAATGGAGGCGAGAGCGAGAACACTCGCATAGTCAAAAATACGAAGGCAAGCGGATAGCGAGATTACTCGCCTAAATCACCGGAAAGCCGAAAAGGTCCGAAATCCATGGAACTCGGGACGCGCCATAATTATGAAAGGAGAGAGTGCACAGGAAGACGCGGGTTTTGGAAGTGAGACGCGAGGGTCGCAGACGCGGGAGTTAGCGTCGCGAGAATAACAGACACGGGAATCACAGACGCGGAAATAGCAGACGCGGGGTTCGCGTCGCAAGATGCCTCAAACGCGAGGTCTGCGTTCAAGTGCGGACGCGAGGGAAACGCGGACGCGGACGTGGGTTCTGCGTCGCGTTAACACAAGAAGAACACAAAACGCGGGAATCACAGACGCGGGGATCGCGTCGCGATGGTGTCATAAACGCGGGGTTCAAGTCCCGTGTCCATGAAGGAAATGCGGACGCGAGTATAAACTCTGCGTCACGCCAATACAGAAACGCGCGGAGCGCGTTAAGGGATTGCCCAGACGCGGGTTGAGATCCGCGTTAGGAAAGTCTTGGCGAGGAAAATCACTCGCTGACAAGATTCCTTTGTTGCGCCGACGAAGGGAAGTTCGGCCCCAATCCAAAAGGAGGGTACCGGCCCTAAGTCTTGCCAACGGAGAAGAACACGGCTCCAATCCAAAAGGAGGGACCGGTCTTCGAGTCTTGCCAACGAAAAAGAGCACGGCCCCAATCCAAAAGGAGTGGCCGGCCCTTGAGGAGATGGAGTGATGGTGGTTTGTGGAGGATTTTGATGGTGGTGGTATTTTTGGAGAAGGTAAAGGAGAAGGTGGAAGCTTTGGAGTTTGTGGTGGTTTCCATGGAGATGAAGGAGGAAGAAGATGAAGGTAAGGAGTTGGAGGAGTTGTAGTGGTGGTTGTTGTGGTGGAGATGAAGGAGGAGTTGGTGGAGGTTAAGGCTTTGGTGAAGAGAAAGAAGAGAAAATGAAGTGAAATGGAGAAGGAAAGGTATTTATAGGATTTGAGTTTGTAAAGTGATGCAAATAAATAAAGGAGAGGGGTTTTTTGCAAAATGGGAGATGAGGTGACTCTCTTGGCCACTTGGCTTATTGTGATGATGAGAGAGGAGTGGGGTGTCTTGGAAATGACATTTGGAAGAGAAGGAATTAATGAAGAGAGAGAAAAGAGGATATCATAATGGTGTTGCATACCATATAGGACAAAAGCAATAAAGGAGGAGAATCTTGCATTCCCTTCACTCAAACGCAGCCCTCACCTGCGTTTGGGCCGAATGGGTTAAACGCAGGGATTAAGCCGCGTTTAGGGAAAGCCAAAAGCTGCGTTTCAAAGAGGAGAGAGAGTCATGATAATGGATGGGATTTGATCTGAAGTGCATTAAATGCGGAATGGGGAGGATCTTCACAATAAATGCGGAATCCCAGGTTGGTGAGATCCGCGTTTGAGGAAGAAGAGAGAAAGTGGGAAAAGACAGAGTGGAATATACGGGACAATCTCCTCGGTAACTGGGAAAACACCGGAAAGGCCCAAAAATAAAGTAATCCAGAAAGCTTCCCAAAAATCCTTAAAAATCATAAATATTATAAAATGATTTTTGGTGAAATCGGTTTTCAAAGATTCAATCTCATTTTCAAGATAAAAATCCAGAAATTAACCGTCAATCTCGGTATACACCGGATTGGCCGGATTTTGATAAAATCTGATAAATCCCAGAAATTGAATTTAGATAGGAAATATGATTTTAAGAAATAATGTCTATAGGCACTTTTTAGAAATTCCAAACCGTTTGTAAATTAAAATTCCGGGAATCGGTCAACGGTACTGGCCGACACCGGTTTTGAAGATTTTCAACATAATTCAGGAAAATTCCAGAAAATCATAGAAAATCTAGAATATTGGAAAACGATGTTTAAAACTGAAATCGGTCAAATCGAATACCAGAATATCCAAATCGAGCAATACTCTAGGATCGGGCCCTCGGTTCAGACTAGGGCTGACTCCGAGTCCACAAACCCAAATCCAAGACAAAACAATCATATAGAGAATTCATAATACAAAACGAATACAAGAAGTAAATCGAAAAATACGGTCGAGAAATCTGAATACGCTTCTAAGTACGTATTCTGGGAGCGGGGTGTTACAATCCATCCACCTTACAAAAAAATTGCGTCCTCGCAATTTCGTTAAGGGGTAAATTGAACACAAAGAGGACAAGGGCGGAATTTATACCAATTAAGATACGAAGTACTATAGGTAGGGCTCTCAAGTTGACTGATCAATAACCCGAATATAGAAATCTTCTGCACTTCCGGCTGCACAAGTCTTTGAATGATGCCAGATAATACCGACTGATAACACAGCTCTGCAATAAAATTTCCGCTGTACTGCATACTTAATGTCGCTCTGAGAATACGCCAGAATACTGAGGATAAGAAAACCCTGATAGTCCTGAGCATAAATAAAGAAGACCGATATTTAAGAATTTCGAAGACCAGGCATCGATCACTCTGAAGAATATAGCCGAGAACGTAGAATATCCATAGAGAATTCCGACTACTGACTTCTGAAAGATAACCCGTTCGAGATCAATCCTGAGAATACCCGAGCTTCACAGAGTTGGCCGAAGAGATCCTCTCATAGCTTCATCCAGAACCAGCCACTACCTCTCTAGTATATCCATATCTTAAATTGGTATAAGGCTTCGAAAAACCAAAACAGGGTAAAGGATAGGAGGGATTAGGAATCAAGGGAAAGATGATCAAGAAAATAGATAACTCTGTACTTGTAGTTGGATTGTATAACCAAGACTCATGCATTCCAGTTGCAAATCGCTTTACCATTAATTTGCCGTCTGGACGTACTGAGGATGTAGAGCCTAAGCTCTGATACCAACCTGTAACGCCCCGATCCTGGCGGATACGGAGACATTACTGCAACGTATATACGCAAGTCAGAAGTACCTTCACGTATATACGCTAAGCATCAGTACAGGCAAGAATCAGAGTACGGAAGTAAGTGGTGCATTATACATTCCAACATATGAGTACAATTACAAAGTTATCACCAGAGGTGATCCGATATTACAATAATATTACATCACCAGAATGGCGCAATTGCGAGATTACAAGCAAATGTACATGGATGAATAGTACAAAAGGGCACTCACGAGTTTACTAAAGGAAACTCGAGAGGCACACAGGGGGCCTGGAAGGATAAGACTCTGGACGGTCTGCTGGAGATCCACGCTACCGCTGCGCCACTCTGATCAGCAACTGGGAGAATCCACACGCTCCAATCTCCATGACCTGGACATGAGAATCCAGGGGAGTCAGATGAAACTCCCCAGGCGAGTGGTGATACAAAAGCCAGGTGGCGAGCAAGGGTAAGTACATGTATAGCAGTAAGACTGAATAAAGCCAAGAACGAGCAAATCTGATTGTATACGCTTAAGTCACGGTCTCATGAGACTAGTACATCGAAGGAATAATCCAAACAAGGAAACCCTCATATATATACCTTTATCTCATGTCACCATAATCTAAGCACATACAATCCGACTGCACTCAGGGCATGATAAGATAATAAACAGGAGGCAGGCGGATACAAGGGATAAAGCAGAGTATGAGCAGTTAATATAATAATAGTCATGAAACCGGAAATCCGATGTAAAAACCGATACAAGCAAGCATGGTAAGACATATCACAGATTCATGGCTGTTTAAGTCGCAGGCTTCAGTATGCGTCCCATTCCACATACCTCTACTTACAACTTAAAGAGCCGGTTATTTTCTTGACACTTATTATTACTCGTCTTACCCTGATATCTAGCTATGTGAACTAGCGTCCCAGCACACATAGATCCATATCCGAGTAAAGCAAGGTTGTTATTGGAAACCAGCGGGGGTATCAACGAACTATGTTTACAGTGGGTCCCGTACATACCCGGGACCACGGCCCAGGATTGTTCCGTTGCTTGGTGACGGAACCTGCCGCAAGGCTAACAGGAGGGTCTTATAGGATGCCCTTGTCAAGATGGTACCAAGAAGGAGGGAGCCAGCACTCCCCTCGGTCGCCTGGAGGCCCACAGGTCAGACCGGAAGTTTTAGTTGCACAACATGCCTAATACCACTGTAAACACGAACACATATTGATAGCCGCATGTTTCCCCCGACCCGATGCAAGTTGTTCCTTTTATGATTTATTAGATTAATTATCCATTTACGGGAATAACAAGAGCAGGACATGATCAGGAATTCAGGAGTTCAGGTCACTGTATATAATACAGGATAACAGGTCACTGTACATAGTACAGGATAACAAGACAGGGTTCCCGTAAATGTGATAATCACAGGTCAAGTATATCATGCTGGGTGTCAAGTGATAGCATGACAAGATGGTGATATTAGACAGGTAACCAGTCATGTCAAGAGATTGATAATAATCCGGTGGCAAGTCATGTCATAACAAGAGGTCTTGCCAAATAGTAGCATGTCTGAGGTCAGGTGATAACACATCAGTTGACAGGTGATATACATGTGTTAAAAGTAGTATGAAAACGACAAGTAGTATAGACAGGTGTCGGGCATGAAGTAATGGCATGGGGTAGAATAGTAGCTGAGCACAAACAAGCGGAGCTGAGCAAGCTGGAAGTGCAGACAGCAAACAGTATTTAACACTGGAGCATCTGGCGAGGTTACCGAGACGACTCGACTGAAGTACGAGCGGTAAATCCGGCAGCAACTCGCCTAGACGAATCTAGTGGTAAAGCGCTGAACGCTGATCATGATAACCAGGCGGAGCTGAGAAACCTGACGATCCCAATCACGCCTCTTCCGAGACAGTGAGGGACCGGAGGCTGAACTGAGGGACCTGCCGGTCCCAATCACCTCTCTTTCGAGATAGTGAGTGACCGGAGGTTGAAGGGTCCGGAAGCCAAGTATGGTGTAAGGCAGTACAATACATCACAGGCATGGTATATGTACAAGAAGGAAACTACCCTAGTACAAGCATTCGTCACAGAGCAATACATGTCCAGATACTGGCACTCGACCATACACAAATACAGGGACTCAGCCCAATACAAAATACATGAAATGGAATACATATCGACCCGACGAAGCGGGGAAACCCAAATGGAGGCGAGAGCGAGAACACTCGCATAGTCAATAAAATACGAAGGCAAGCGGATAGCGAGATTACTCGCCTAAATCACCGGAAAGCCGAAAAGGTCCGAAATCCATGGAACTCGGGACGCGCCATAATTATGAAAGGAGAGAGTGCACAGGAAGACGCGGGTTTTGGAAGTGAGACGCGAGGGTCGCAGACGCGGGAGTTAGCGTCGCGAGAATAACAGACACGGGAATCACAGACGCGGAAATAGCAGACGCGGGTTCGCGTCGCAAGATGCCTCAAACGCGAGGTCTGCGTTCAAGTGCGGACGCGAGGGAAACGCGGACGCGGACGTGGGTTCTGCGTCGCGTTAACACAAGAAGAACACAAACGCGGGAATCACAGACGCGGGGATCGCGTCGCGATGGTGTCATAAACGCGGGGTTCAAGTCCCGTGTCCATGAAGGAAATGCGGACGCGAGTATAAACTCTGCGTCACGCCAATACAGAAACGCGCGGAGCGCGTTAAGGGATTGCCCAGACGCGGGGTTAAGATCCGCGTTAGGAAAGTCTTGGCGAGGAAAATCACTCGCTGACAAGATTCCTTTGTTGCGCCCGACGAAGGGAAGTTCGGCCCCAATCCAAAAGGAGGGTACCGGCCCTAAGTCTTGCCAACGGAGAAGAACACGGCTCCAATCCAAAAGGAGGGACCGGTCTTCGAGTCTTGCCAACGAAAAAGAGCACGGCCCCAATCCAAAAGGAGTGGCCGGCCCTTGAGGAGATGGAGTGATGGTGGTTTGTGGAGGATTTTGATGGTGGTGGTATTTTTGGAGAAGGTAAAGGAGAAGGTGGAAGCTTTGGAGTTTGTGGTGGTTTCCATGGAGATGAAGGAGGAAGAAGATGAAGGTAAGGAGTTGGAGGAGTTGTAGTGGTGGTTGTTGTGGTGGAGATGAAGGAGGAGTTGGTGGAGGTTAAGGCTTTGGTGAAGAGAAAGAAGAGAAAATGAAGTGAAATGGAGAAGGAAAGGTATTTATAGGATTTGAGTTTGTAAAGTGATGCAAATAAATAAAGGAGAGGGGGTTTTTGCAAAATGGGGAGATGAGGTGACTCTCTTGACCACTTGGCTTATTGTGATGACGAGAGAGGAGTGGGGTGTCTTGGAAATGACATTTGGAAGAGAAGGAATTAATGAAGAGAGAGAAAAGAGGATATCATAATGGTGTTGCATACCATATAGGACAAAAGCAATAAAGGAGGAGAATCTTGCATTCCCTTCACTCAAAACGCAGCCCTCACCTGCGTTTGGGCGAATGGGTTAAACGCAGGGATTAAGCCGCGTTTAGGGAAAGCCAAAAGCTGCGTTTCAAAGAGGAGAGAGAGTCATGATAATGGATGGGATTTGATCTGAAGTGCATTAAATGCGGAATGGGGAGGATCTTCACAATAAATGCGGAATCCCAGGTTGGTGAGATCCGCGTTTGAGGAAGAAGAGAGAAAGTGGAAAAAGACAGAGTGGAATATACGGGACAATCTTCTCGGTAACTGGGAAAACACCGGAAAGGCCCAAAATAAAGTAATCCGGAAAGCTTCCCAAAAATCCTTAAAAATCATAAATATTATAAAATGATTTTTGGTGAAATCGGTTTTCAAAGATTCAATCTCATTTTCAAGATAAAAATCCAGAAATCAACCGTCAATCTCGGTATACACCGGATTGGCCGGATTTTGATAAAATCTGATAAATCCCAGAAATTGAATTTAGATAGGAAATATGATTTTAAGAAATAATGTCTAAAGGCACTTTTTAGAAATTCCAAACCGTTTGTAAATTAAAATTCCGGGAATCGGTCAACGGTACTGGCCGACACCGGTTTTGAAGATTTTCAACATAATTCAGGAAAATTCCAGAAAATCATAGAAAATCTAGAATATTGGAAAACGATGTTTAAAACTAAAATCGGTCAAATCAGAATACCAGAATATCCAAATCGAGCAATACTCTAGGATCGGGCCCTCGGTTCAGACTAGGGCTGACTCCGAGTCCACAAACCCAAATCCAAGACAAAACAATCATATAGAGAATTCATAATACAAAACGAATACAAGAAGTAAATCGAAAAATACGGTCGAGAAATCTGAATACGCTTCTAAGTACGTATTCTGGGAGCGGGGTGTTACACCATTTCGGTCAGCCCCTCCTCAGTCAACCCACATAGTTCCTGTCTGTAATTATTGCCAGAGGCCAGGTCACTTGCAAAAGGATTGTCGCAGGGCTAATGGGTTGTGCCTGGCATGTGGATCTGGGGATCACACAATAGAAGGCTGTCCCCTTAAGAGAACAGGGATGATGAACCGAACCTTACCAGCACTTCCTGCCCCTATTAATCAGAGCAATCCAGGGCCGATGGTCGGAAGGGCCCCTCTCCCTCCACAACAACGGGCTTTTCGCCCAGCTCCAAGAGGAGGAAGGACAACAGCAGGTCGTGGGAGAGGACGGGCCTACAACTTGACAGCAGAAGAGGCCCAGGCTTCTGGAGAAGTAGTAACAGGTAAGATTATGGTGCACTCTAAACCTGTTTTGGCCCTCTTTGATTCTGGTGCTTCTCATTGTTACATATCAGATAATTTCATTGCTTTGAACTCTATACCTGCTGACTATTTAGACCACCAGTGGGAGATTGGTACCGGTAATGGAGTGGTTATCTCTAATAGAATTTGTGTAGATTGTCCGGTAGAACTGTGTGACAGGACGTTAACAGTGGATATGCTCGTGCTGGATACTAAAGGGTATGACGTAATTTTAGGCATGACTTGGCTCAGTAAATACCATGCGATCATTGATTGTAGAAACAGGAAAGTCATTTTCAGAATGCCGCTTCAGCCTGAGTTTCAATTTGAAGGAGAACACAGACCTGTCAAGGGAAAAACACAGATGACTGCTGCAGAGATTCAGAAAAAGGGGATACCAGTTTGGAATGAGTTTCCAGAAGTATTTAAGGAGATCTCAGGACTCCCACCCGATAGAGTGATTGAGTTCTCCATCGATATCATTCCGGGCATAGTCCCAATATCTAAGGCTCCATACAGAATGGCACCCGCTGAATTGGAAGTTCTCAAGAAGCAGTTACAAGAATATTCCGACAAGGGGTTGATTAGACCAAGTGCTTCACCGTGGGGAGCTCCAGTGTTATTGGCCAACAAGAAAGATGGTGGTAAACGGTTGTGTATAGACTACAGGGAATTGAACAAGGTTACCGTCAAGAATAAGTATCCCTTACCAAGAATTGACGATCTTTTTGATCAACTTCATGGGGCCCGAGTGTTTTCAAAGTTGGATTTGCAGTCAGGTTATCACCAACTGAGAGTGAAGAAAGAAGATGTTTCGAAGACAGCATTTAGAACTCGTTATGGTCATTATGAATTTCTGGTCATGCCCTTCGGAGTAACAAATGCCCAGCTGTCTTTATGGATTTGATGAACCGCGTTTTCTCGCCATATTTGGACCAGTTTGTTGTGGTGTTCATCGATGATATCTTAATATATTCTAAGGACGATAGAGAGCATGCAGAACACTTAAGGATAGTGCTACAGACTCTCCAGCAGGAACAACTTTATGCTAAGCAAAGCAAATGCGAATTCTGGTTAGATCATATAGCCTTCTTGGGCCATATAGTTTCAGAAGAAGGAATTTCAGTTGACCCTAGCAAAATTCAGGCAGTTAAAGATTGGCCAATCCCCAGGACAGTAACGGAAATTAAAAGCTTTCTTGGATTAGCTGGGTATTACAGGAGATTTGTCCAAGACTTTTCCACAATCGCAGCCCCATTAACGAAGCTCACCAGGAAAGGGGAAAGGTATCACTGGTCAGAGGAATGTACTGCAGCATTTGAACAGTTAAAGGATGGACTAATTTCGGCTCCAATCTTGAAGACCCCCTCAGGAACAGGAGGGATGGTTATATATAGTGATGCATCTGGAAAGGGCCTAGGATGTGTTTTAATGCAGCATGGTCATGTTATAGCTTATGCATCTAGGCAATTGAAACCACATGAGAGAAATTACCCAACCCATGACTTGGAACTGGCGGCGGTAATATTTGCATTAAAAATCTGGAGACATTATCTTCTGGGAGATAAGGTGTTAATCTACACAGATCATAAGAGTCTTAAGTATGTCTTCACCCAGAGAGAATTAAATATGAGGCAAAGACGGTGGCTTGAATTGATGGCCGACTATGACATAGAATTACAGTACCATCCCGGTAAGAACAATACAGT
Source organism: Agave tequilana (assembly GCA_038442645.1). Lineage (NCBI taxonomy): Eukaryota > Viridiplantae > Streptophyta > Magnoliopsida > Asparagales > Asparagaceae > Agave > Agave tequilana. The sequence continues at coordinate 103,380 of JAVJIF010011801.1, read as the reverse complement.
CCCAGATGCATTGAGCAGGAGACCAGAGAATAGAGTATTATTGCGACTCACTCAACAAAAGGAATTGCTTTAGGAAATCATGAAATTGGATTTAATGGTGACACAAGGAGCTGATAAGTCGGATCAACTAATGACCTTCCAGATTCAACCAACTCTGAAGAGTGAAATTAAGGAAGCCCAAAAGGGGGACCCCAGATTGCAGAAATTCAGGGCTCAAGTAGAAGCTGGATTAAGGACTGATGTTCATATTCATTCGGATGGTGCTCTTTATTTTGGTGACAGAATTTGTGTACCCCAAGGAGAAGTTCGGCAGAAGGTTTTGGCAGAGGCACACAGTTCGGCGTATTCCGTACACCCAGGAGGAAATAAAATGTATCAAGACTTAAAACAGAAGTTTTGGTGGAATGCTATGAAGAGGGAGATAGCCCAGTATGTAGCAAAGTGCTTAGTATGTCAGCAAATAAAGGCAGAACATCAGAGGACGGCTGGACTTCTACAACCGTTGCCGATACCCGAATGGAAGTGGGAACATATCACCATGGATTTCGTCACAGCTCTACCCCGCAGTCCCAAGAGTAACAATGCAGTATGGGTAATCGTTGACCGCCTCACTAAAGCAGCCCACTTTCTACCTTTCAGAGTGGGTCAGTCAACCGAAGTTCTTGCAGATAAATATGTGAAGGAAATTGTTCGTCTACATGGAGTTCCGGCTAGCATCGTGTCGGACAGAGACACGAGATTCCGATCGCATTTCTGGGAAAGCCTCCAGGAAAAGTTAGGAACTAGTCTAAAGTTTAGTACCTCGTATCATCCCCAGACAGACGGACAATCTGAACGAACTATCCAAATCCTTGAAGACATGTTACGAGCCTGCATGATAGAATTTAAAGGGTCATGGGAAGACTATATTCATTTGGTAGAATTCTCTTATAATAACAGCTATCAGGCCAGTATCAAGATGGCACCATTTGAGGCATTATATGGCAGAAAATGCAGGTCGCCGATATGTTGGGACGAAGTTGGCGAAAGGAGGCTTATGGGACCAGATATTTTAGTTCAGACGACAGAGAAAGTCCGAATTATCAGAGATCATCTCCGGGCAGCACAGAGCCGACAGAAGAGTTGGGCAGACACAAATAGAAGACCGTTGGAATTCAGAACAGGTGACCATGTATTTTTGAAGATATCACCCACCAAAGGAGTAATCCGGTTCGGTACTCGTGGAAAGCTTAGTCCGAGATACATCGGCCCATTCGAAATTCTGGATCGTGTGGGAGAAGTATCTTACCGATTGGCATTGCCGCCATCCTTGGAGGGAGTACATAATGTGTTCCACGTATCGCAGTTAAGGAAGTATGTCAAGGATGAGAGTCACATCCTGGACCACTCAGAATTAGAACTGCGACCAGATTTGTCCTACGAAGAACAGCCGATGGCCATTCTGGACAGAAGTGTTAAAACATTGAAGAATCAAGAAATACCATTGGTACTGATTTCTTGGAATAGGCACGTGCCAGGAGAAGCCACATGGGAACGAGAGGATGTTATTCGTGAGCGTTACCCACAACTATTTACAACTTAGTTGGTAAAACCCTTCCTTCCTATTCTTCTCTACCGTCATCTTCCCCTTCCTGAAATTTCGAGGACGAAATTTTTTGTAAGGTGGATAGATTGTAACACCCCATCCTCGGTATACGTGCACAGTTACGTATCCTGATTTTTGATGCATTTTATTATTATTATTTTATTTTATTTTCTGCTATTTAAATACTTACTCATATAGCAGTACTGCGTGATTTGATCCGTTTGGTATTCATATTTGACTAATTTTAGTTTCAAATATTATCTTTTAATATTCTGGATTTTTCATGATTTTCTAGAAATTTTCGGAATTAAGTTGTAAATCTTCAAAACCGGTGTCGGCCAGTATCACTGGTTGTTTCCAGGAATTTTAATTTGCAATTGGAATCAAATTTATGAATTCCGCTTTCATATTCCTTCTTAAAATTATATTTTCTTCCTTTGGGCATTTTCTGGGAATTTTCAGATTTTATCAAAAAATCCAGCTTACCCGGTGTAGACACCGTTCATAGTATATTTCAGGATTTTTATTTTGAAAATAGAATAGAATTTCTGAAAAGCGATTTCACCAAAAGTCTTTATATAATATTTATTATTTTTGAGAATTTTGGGAAGCTTTCCGAGATACTTTAATTTTTGGGACTTTTCGGTATTTTCCCAGATACCGAGGAGATTGTCCCATATATTCCACTTTTGTCTTTTCCCATTTTCTCTTTCCTCCCTCAAACGCGAGTCTTACCTGGGATCCTGCATTTAATGCAGAGATCTTCTCCACGTGCCGCATTTAATGCGCTGTTAATCAACTCCCATCAAGCCATCATGACTTTCGTCCTTTTGTGAAACGCAGCTTGACATCTTTCCTTAAACGCAGCTTTGATTTCCGCGTTTGACTCATTTTGGCCTAAACGCAGCCCACCTTTTGCTTAAACGCAGCCCATCCCCTTCCTTGAAACGCAACATTCTTGATTTGGCTTTCCAAGGCAAAACTTGCAATCATTACTTCCCCACTATATAAATACCCCCACACACTCTCTCTCTCTCTTTCATTTACTTCTTCTTCCTTGCTTCCTGCAGCCTCCAACAGAGAGCCACCAAGAGAGAGTCTCCTCCTCCCTTGGACCACCATATACTCCACCTACTCCACCTCCATTTTCACCACCAACACCACCACTTCTTTCTTCTCCATCTCCCACTCCTTTTCCAACAACCACAACATCCCCATACCACCAACTTCAACCTCTTTCACCAAGAAACCACCAAAGAACCCATCTTCACCAAAAAGCTTCACCACCATCTCCACCACCACCTGCACCACCGTGGCCACCACCAAGCATACCATCATCACCTCCTCGTCGACCTCTTTCCGATGGACTATAGATTCGTCCCCCGCAACAACGTTTGCAAGATCCCGTTTTTGAGTGGTGAACTAGACTTGCACCTCCATCTTCTCCAAACAACCACAACCCCTTTCCATCAACTTGTGAGGACCGGTACCCTCCTTTGGATTGGGACCGAGTTTCTCTGCGTCGGACGCATTTTAGGCGAGTAATTCTACTCGCCAAGACTTGGATATTATTTCATGTTTGTTAAGAAAACACACCAGTTTCCTAAAAACGCACCAGTTTCCTAAAAACGCACCAGTTTCCGAAAAACGCACCAGTTTGCTGAAAACGCACCAGTTTCCTAAAAATGCACCAGTTTCCTAAAAACGCACCAGTTTGCTGAAAACGCACCAGTTTCCTGAAAACGCACCAGTTTCCTGAAAACGCACCAGTTTTCTGAAAACGCACCAGTTTCCTGAAAACGCACCAGTTTTCTGAAAACGCACCAGTTTCCTGAAAACGCACCACTTTCCTGAAAACGCACCACTTTTCTGAAAACGCACCACTTTCCTGAAAACGCACCACTTTCTTGAAAACGCACCACTTTTCTGAAAACGCATCACTTTCTTGAAACGTGCCACTTTTTGAGACGCGACCCAACCGAACGCAGCCTTCTTAAGTCGATTTGACCCTTTACTATAGTCGACTAACTCCTTCTCTAAGTCGACTAATTTCTCTCCCTAGTCGACTAATCTTGATTAATTGTTATGGTTAATTACTTCTTTGATTTTGAACATTATCTTTGGGTCATTTATTATATATCGCTATTTGCAAGACTTGTCACTTGATGAATATCACCTCTTATCATGCTATCTATTAACATAAGGCATGATCCACTTGACCCTCATAATTATCACGATAACGGGAATAATGACCTGACATCTTGGCAAGTACAACTGTACTCCTGATACTCATGTGATACATTATAGTACGAACCAGTACTCTTGATATTCCTGACTTGTTCTTGTTCATTCCCGTTATCTGATAATATTGTAAAACCATAAAACGAGACAACTTGCATCGGGTCGGGGGAAACTTGCGGCTATCAATATATGTTCGTGTTTACAGTGGTATTAGGAATGTTGTGCAACTACATGTTCCGGTCTGACCTGTGGGCCTCCAGGCGACCGAGGGGAGTGCTGGCTCCCTCCTTCTTGGTACCATCTTGATAAGGGCATCCTATAAGACCCTCCTGTTAGCCTCGCGGCAGGTTCCGTCCACCAAGCAACGGAACAATCCTGGGCCGTGGTCCCGGGTATGCACGGGACCCACTGTAAACATAGTTCATTGATACCCCCGTCGGTTTCCAATAACAACCTCGATTTACTTCTATGTGGATGTATGTGTGTTGGGACGCTACTACACATACCTAGACATACGGGTAGGACGAGTAACAAGTATAAATAATGGAAATGGTGTAAATAATGTTATTCGAGCTTTACCTTCATAACTCCATCTCATGCTCACTGTACTCTTGCGCTCAACCCAGTTTTTGATGCTTATTACTGTTGATCATGTTAACTCATGCATATACTTGTCTCTACCCAACAATTGGTTTTTACCTGCATATTTGTTAGGGAGATTCTGACTCCCCTGAACTCGCATGTTCAGGCTCTGAAGCGTGGATTGAAGTAGAGCCCTCCACTGAAGATCAAGCCTACTTCTCGGAGCAAGCTGTTTGCCCTAGCTCCTTCCATTCCTGAATCCTTCCACTAGCTCGGGGATCTCCTTTCCAGCCCGTGAGCATCTTTTGTTGTATAAATTGTAATTCCTACTTTGTATCTAGTGGTGATATAATGTACATGTAACAGTATATCACACTTTGTGATGACTTTGTAATCCTTATGTTGGAATGTATGTTATCACGCGCTTCCGTACTCTTTTATCTGCAAGTATTGTTGCTTAGCGTGTATACGTGAGGGTATTTCTGACCTGCGTATGTACGTCGCAGTGACGTCCCCGTACCCGTGGGATCGGGGCGTTACAACTAAAAATAAATCAGCAGATCGATTATCTGATTAATCAAAATCATAGTGATTCAATTGAAATATCTAAAATTTCGCCTATCCTTTTCATTTGACTTCAATGAATATTAAGCTGTTTCTACATTAGTTTTAGCTCACAACTGAATACTTAACCTATCGAATGGAGTGATTATTTGATTGCTTAACTATTTTTTTTAATCCAATATCCAGGTTTATGAATTTGAGTTCTTGATCCTTTGCATTGGATTGTTTAGCAGTGACCCAAAAATTCCCCACTTTCCATTGAACAAGGGTCCTGAAGTGTTCAGTGGGCAAGTGATTCATTCCAAGGATTGTGCCAATATGGACAGTGCTAGCATGTTACGATTGATAAAAGGGAAGAAAGTTACAGTGGTCGGATACCTGAAGTCTGCATTAGATATTGCAGCAGAGTGTGCTAATGCAAATGGTAAGAACACTGATTCACTGGATTTTTCTACTTGGTATTAACATGAGCTGTTTGTTTGTATTTGCAAATGCTCTGATTTTTTATCTTAACAAATAACTCTAGTAAATATTTTTATTAGGAACTGAGTGCCCATGTACACTGATATGTCGAACAAAACGGTGGAATATTCCAGAATTTTCTGCTTGGGGGATACCTCTTGGTTTCTTTTACTGCAATCGCGTCTCAGAGCTGCTTGTTCATAAACCTGGCGAAGGACTTATATTGAGCTTATTGGCTTCTCTGTTGTCACCTTTGGTAATAACTTGTTTTTATTGTACAATTTAACATTTCTAATCGTAGCAGATAGTGCAAATAATTTGAAGAATAAGTTTATGACATCCAAATATGTAATCTTCTTCTTCTATAGATTTTCTTTCTTACTTTACACCTTCTGATTTAATCTTGAGCTCACAGTCATGGGTGATCTCCAAGTTCATCGAAAGCTACTTCAAACGGACAATCCCTTTAGAGAAATATGGAATGGTTCCAGAGCACAGTTTTTTCCAGGCGATATCCTCTTGTTTAATCTCATTGCTGCCGGAAAAATTCTATGATAAAGTGGAAGAAGGAAGTATCATCCTGAAGAAATCGCAAACGTTTTGCTTTCAAAACAACGGTATAATCATTGACGGTGATGAAACCTCACCCATGCAGACCGATGTAGTGATTCTTGCTACTGGATACAAGAGTGATCAGAAGCTCAAAAGCATTTTTGTTTCACCTTCCTTTCAAGAGTTAGCAGTGGGATCGCCAACCACAACAATTCCTCTCTACAGGTCTGTAAGCTTCTACTTGGCCTGTAGACTCGATACATAAATGACATTAGGCTGCGCTTTTTAACTGGCAACGTTTTGTTTTCAATAGGGAATGCATACATCCTCGAATCCCACAACTAGCGATCATTGGCTACTCTGAAAGCTTGTCAAATCTCCATAGTTCAGAGATGAGAGCCAAGTGGCTAGCGCATTTTCTTGATGGTGGCTTTCGACTGCCGAGCATAAGGAGCATGCAGATGGACGTGAACGAGTGGGAAATTTATATGAAACGATACACACTGGGGTATTATCGGAGGACAAGTCTCGGCACTTGTCACATATGGTACAATGATCAGCTGTGCAGAGATATGGGATACAACCATAAGAGGAAAAAAGGGTTTCTCGCTAATTGGCTCGTTCCTTTTGAGTCTGCGGATTACGCTGAAATATAGTTAGAAGATTGCCATCGGTCCCCCCAAGTTGAGAGGCGCATGAAGACACCTAATGTCACGCACGAGGGCACGAACCGGCGACTTGTCGGTGAACCGAGCTCTTACGAACCTAAAGCCGACCAGATGCCACTTGCGGGGGACAAGATTGGTATCAGTTGATTTGAACTCCTTATTGATACTTTACGTTTTTCTTATTGGAAATGATTGTTACACTTAATAATAGATGGCGCAGTAAATTAGTATTTATGACTACTCTTCAAATAGTTCTCTCTCATCCTCCATAATTATAAAAAGAAAACGAATCAGTTACGGTTAATTTGAAAATAAATCTATTTCCATTAATGAAGACATACTTGGAACTGAACTTTACCCTTTCCTTGCCATTCATTTGCAATTTAGCATACACCACTATTATATACTAGATTACCGTTTGGGGTGGTGGAAACCGAGCTCAGGAGAGGCCGGAGACGGCGAAAGGGAGGATGACGACTTTACTTGAGGAGAAAGAGTATGAAGAAGAGGGAAGAAGAAAGGGGAAAGGAGGGGGGGCAACTCTCTCTCTCTCTCTCTCTCTCTCTCTCTCTCTCTCGCGCTGGAAGCAGGGGGATGTCTCTGGTTCTCTCTTGCACAGATGAAGAAGAAGACAAATAGACAAGACGAATAGGGGTTTGTGAAGGAGTCACAGAAGAAAATCTCGCTTCGCTCAGTTTTGATTAAGTAAATTACGCCTTGAAGTCCACCTCAAATGGAAAAAGGTTGGAGTCAGATTGCACAAATTAATTCTACAACCTTTGTTTTAAGAGGAAAAAGGGTAAAAGAAAAAATCTTAAGTAAATTATGCTTAAAAAAAGAGCTTTGTAGGTCTCCTTAGATTGTAATCTAAGGAGACGGCTTAAAATTCTAACATCCCAATTTTTTTTTCACGATCCGACCGCATATTATCTGATTGCTAAAATAAAAGAAATAACCAATGAGTTTAAGAATGTACCGTATAGCTTGTGGCTAACGGGTCGTGTCCACAAGGAGGGATGCGATGGAAGCTTTTCGATGAGTTGCTTAAAAATAAGGAATTTGTGTTCATTTTTTAGGAAAAAGAGAATGGAAGGAAAAGAGATGAAAAGAGAAATTTCAACTTTCAGAAAAGGATTTGGAGGAGGTGATTTGTAAAAAGCTTTAAGAGTTGTGATGTTGTCTTATAATATGAAATCAGATCTGGGCTTACTATCTTCCTACTCAATTGTTCATTCTTCTCTTAAAGTATTAAGTCCCTCAAGTTTTCATTTGCAAATCTTAAAGTTGCTTTTCTTTAGAAAGCTTTGAGTAAAGCACATAAGATGCAGAAGGTTTGAGTCCTTTTCTTCAAGAAAGAGTTGGAATCGGATATTAAAATATAAAGCGCGAAGAAGTAAGAATGAATTAAAAACGATTCACAAGAAGTTCAAGAAAGAATGGTAAATCAAATATCCATACCCATCCTCATGTGCCTTCAAGAACACTTTCAAAAAGAAAGGCTTTTAAGGGAGGCATGCATATGAGTCATCGGGTCTTTTTCTTTTAAAAACAGAAGAGAAGAAAATAAGAGAGAGTTGATAGCTAGCCCAGAAAAAGTGTTTAGTTACTCATGGAAAACGAAGAAAACAACGACATAATATAAAGCATACCGTACTGCAAGTGGAAGAGAAATCGGCCTTACTTTTGTATTGATGTCACTTCAAACTTCAAGTACAACCTCTCAGTCCTCTCTCTCACAAGTTTTTGAAACTGGACTAAAACTTAAAAAGTAAGATTACAACTTTCTTTCTAGCTAACAATGAACCTAGTTCCTAAGAAAATAAGTGTAAAATTTAATCCTAATCTTCGCTGCCTTTTTCTCTGCTGAAAGAGGTATTTATACCCAAAAATCAAAGAATCAGGATCCCGGGAACGTTGGGGGAGCAAACGCTCCCCCAACTGAATTCAGTTGGCCGCGGAAACGCGGCTTGGGCCTCGTTTCCGCGGCCCTGGTGTGGCCACGTGGCCACACCAAAGGGGAGGAGGCCCCTTGTTTGAAGTGGGGCTCGCATCTCCTGCTGGTTTTCTTGTTGCTGCTTCAACCACTGACTGAATCGGCTTTTGATCTTCTGGCTTCGATTCCTCGATTCAAGGAGAGTTTTTCTCAACCCCTTGATATGCCAAGATATAGCCTAGACCTCTTCACTTCGAATTTATTCTGAATTAATTCAGAATAAAGTGGGCTTTTGGGCTTGTTCTCCTTTTATCCCTTTGAGCATTTGGGCCTACATTTAGCAAAGAAAAAAGACACTTATTAATATCATTTATTAGCAAACAAGTGTGGTAAAGTGACAGCATGAATGCAATGTATGTGACAAATCACACCCCCACACTTATCTTTTGCTCGCCCTCGAGCAAAAATCATTAGACTAACTCGAATCAATTATTAGACCACTTTCGCAGGTCACTCGATTGCACTGAGCATGTGCAACAAGCCGTTAAACCTCTAGGTCACCCCTAGAGGACGAGTTTTGTCTCGTGAGGGTTTTCAGCGGATTACACCCACAAAATCCAAAAAGGAAGAGAAAGTGTTAGTATTTTCGAAAAGCATTTTTTTTTTAAGGAGAAAATATTTGAAGTATATTTGTGAGATCTTAAGTAATCTATAAGTTATAGGAATATCAAATTTTTCATTCCTAAACTTAGTCTCCATTCAAAAACATGTCATCAATTTAAGTAAGGAGTCAAATTGTACTTCTCATCTAGTTTATTAATTTACCCTGATTCGTATGCACCATCGTGACTGTGAATTTTACTAAGGGTTCTTCAACATTAACCCTATGCCTCATATTTATTTTTTTGTGAACTTTTATTCCTCAATTTCATTAGGCTTTCTAATCTGCCCATGTAACGAGCTTTCAGTCGGTGACACCCAAACCAGACGGTTTTAGGGCACCAGGTGAGAAAACACCCCTAAGGACCTAAACACCCGAGCAGATAAGGCCACGAAACTAAGGTTTTTATTTATACTATGTAACCCTTTTAGGCGTGAATATTTATGCTTCATGAGGCATAAATACCCAGCTTAATCAGAGGATACACATTATTTATACGAGGTACCCCTTTTAGGCATGAATACTTATGCTTCATGAGGCATAAATACCCAGCTTAATCAGGGAATACTTTTTTTTTTCAAACTTGTCTAATTATCTTTTGCATAAATACTAAGGCTTGCTTAGGCCAAAGCACCTAGCTACTCAATAATTAGACTTTTTTTTTTAATGAGGCACAAGAGTCTCTGTTTTCAAACCCTAAGTGTGTAAGTGTATTTTGTGTGCATATGTCATTAAGGTAAATATCAAGACTAGATTACTTTCCCAAATTTCTTCCTGACTCTAAAATCAAACAAGTTATTTTATTTCGACCAAGTGTAAGAAATCCTAATTATGATTCTCCTATTCCTTAAAATTGACTTAAATTCTTACAAAAAATATATCAAAATATTGTCTACCCTTTTCAAAAAAAAAATTTTTTTTTTTTTATCAGCCATGTCAGCCATGTTAGAACCCTCCCCCACACTTATCTCATGCATTGTCCCCAATGAATGAAAGAAATGTATAAGTGCATGAAATAAAATGGAAAGGAGGAAAGTTACCGATACACTGGGTCAAAAAGACCCATTACCGTTTCATCTACCGGCACCGATTCCAAGAAAGGTTTAAGGCGTTGACCATTTACCTTAAAGTCATTTCCATTCTTGGGTCACTGATCTCAACTGTGCCATGTGGAAACACGGTCTTTACAACGACTGGCCCAGTCCATCGTGATTTCAATTTTCCTGGGAAAAGATGAAGCCTAGAATTGTAGAGTAAGACTTTTTGACCAGGGACAAAGATTTTTCGTATGATGTGCTTGTCATGGAAAATCTTCACTCTATCTTTAGTGATCCTAGCATTTTCATAGGCCTCATTTCTCAATTCCTCTAATTCGGAAATTTGTAATTTCCGAAGGTCACCGGCCTTAGTCAAATCGAAATTCAACTGCTTGATTGCCCATAAGGCTCGGTGCTCTAACTCCACGGGCAAGTGACAAGGTTTGCCATAGACTAACCTATAGGGAGACATTCCTAAAATCGTCTTGAAAGCAGTCCTGTAGGCCCATAGAGCATCTACAAGTTTTAAGGACCAATCTTTCCGGTTTTGGTTCACAGTTTTCTCCAATATAAGTTTGACTTGTCTATTTGAAACCTCAACTTGCCCACTGGTTTGAGGATGATATGGTGTGGACAACTTGTGAGTTATGGCATACTTTCGCATAAGGGCTTTAAAAGATCTATTGCAAAAGTGGGTGCCATTATCACTGATGATAGCACGAGGGGTTCCGAAGCGGGAAAAAATGTTCTCTCTCAAAAACTTTATGACAACTTTGTTATCATTAGTTTTACAAGGAATGGCTTCTACCCACTTGGACACGTAGTCTACAGCAACCAATATGTATTAGTTCCCAAATGAGTTAGGAAATGGACCCATAAAGTCGATGCCCCAAACATCAAAGAGTTCTATTTCTAGAATTGGGTTGAGGGGCATCATATTTCGATGTGAGATCCTACCTACCATTTGGCATCTAGGGCACATCTTGCAATAATCATAGGCATCCTTGAACAGAGTGGGCCAATAAAACCCGCTTTGTAGCACCTTTTTAGCAGTCTTACAGGGACCAAAGTGTCCACCGCATGCAAGTTCGTGACAGAAGGACAGAACACTCCTAACCTCCTCATCGGGAATGCATCTCCTAATAATTTGGTCGGAACAGTACTTGAAAAGATACGGTTCCTCCCAAAAGAAATACTGGACTTGGATAAGAACCGGTAAACTTCATTTTTGGACCAATGAGACGGAGTTTGGTTTGTGACTAAGTAATTCACTATATCAGCAAACCAAGGTTCCCTAGAGATAGCTAAGAGATGTTCATCAGGAAAATCCTCATTGATGGGTAATTCGTTGCATGGAGAATTGAGAATCCGTGAGAGATGGTCAGCAACGACATTTTCTACACCTTTCTTGTCTCGAATTTCGAGATCAAATTCTTGAAGAAGGAGGATCCAACGAATGAGTCGGGCCTTGGCATCCTTCTTCATCATGAGATACCTAAGTGCAGAATGATCGGTGAAGATGGTAGTTTTGGACCCTAGTAGGTAGGGACGAAACTTCTCTAAGGCAAACACTACTGCCAAGAATTCCTTCTCGGTCGTAGTGTAGTTCAGTTGAGCGTCATTGAGAGTCCTACTAGAGTAGTAGATCACATGCTGCTTGTTATCAATACGTTGTCCTAGGACAGCGCCTATGGCAAAATCAGAAGCATCGCACATAATCTCAAACGGCTTAGACCAATCCGGTGCAGATATGATTGGTGCAGAAATCAGCTCTCTCTTAAGCTTCTCCCAAGAAGTGATGCAGTCAGCATCGAAAGTGAAGGACACATCCTTAGCTAACAGATTGTCAAGGGCCTAGCAATTTTGCTAAAATCCTTGATAAATCTACGGTAGAAACCAGCGTGTCCTAGGAAGGATCTAATGTCCTTAACGCATTTGGGCATGGGAAGCTTAGCAATAACCTCGATTTTGGCTCTATCCACTTCTATTCCTTTCTTGGATATTTCATGACCCAAGACAATTCCATGTTTCACCATGAAGTGGCATTTCTCCCAATTTAGTGTCAATGTTTTTCAGCACAACGTTGGAGGACGAGTTCAAGATGGTGGAGACATTGAGTGAATGAATCTCCGTAGATGGAGAAATCATCCATGAAGATTTCTAAGAAGCGCTCTACCATGTCAGAGAAAAGACTCAACATGCAACGTTGAAACGTTGCTGGGGCATTGCATAAGCCGAATGGCATCCGACGATAAGCAAATGTCCCAAATGGACAGGTAAACGTGGTCTTTTCTTGGTCCTCAGGAGCGATAGGGATCTGGTTATAGCCCGAGTAACCGTCCAAGAAGCAGTAGTACTCGTGACCTGCTAAACGTTCAAGCATCTGATCAATGAAGGGAAGTGGAAAATGGTCCTTACGAGTTGCAGCATTCAGTTTCCTATAGTCAATGCAAACTCGAATCTTCGTGGGAAGTCGAGTTTGAACCAACTCTTTATTCTCGTTTTCCACTACGGTGAAACCAGATTTCTTTGGGACCGCGTGGACAGGACTGACCCATTGGCTATCCGAAATGGGATAAATTATTTCATTGTCTAAGAGTTTTATGATTTCAGCATGAACAGCCTCTTGCATAATAGGGTTTAACCTACGCTGCGGGTCTCTCTTGGGTGTGGCGTCTTCATTGAGATGGATGCGGTGTTGAACGATGGTTGGACTTAATCCCTTAATATCAGTCATAGTCCACCCGATGGCTTCCTTATGTTTTCTTAGAATATCTTTCAAATCTTTTTCTTCCCCGTCATTTAAATGAGAGGCAATGATGACGGGAAATGTCTCTTGTTCGCCTAGATAGGCGTACTTGAGATGCGCTGGAAGGGCTTTCAATTCTCAGGAAGAGGCAGGCTCACTAGAAGGACTGGTCAAATCTGTTGGCTCCATTATAGGTGAAATTGGGTTTGAAGCCCAATTCACGGCAGAATCTACCGCCTGATCGAGATTAAAGTCATCAGACTCTAACTCGAAGTCACTCTCCATTTCTGATTCCAATTCTTCCCCGTGTTCACTTGTCAAGTTCTCAATTTGGTTTACTTTAAAAGTTTGGTCCTCGATGTCACGGGGTTGTTTTCCTAGATGGAAGACATTGACTTCTCTAGTCATGTCTCCAAAGGTTAACCTCATAAACCCATTCCTGCAATTGATGATGGCATTAGCAGTGGCAAGGAATGGTCGACCTAGGATGACCGGAGTTTGAGCCCTACGATTGGAGTTGGACACAGGTTGTGTCTCCAAAACTATGAAATCGACAGGGTATATGAACTCTCCTACCCGAATCAGGACATCGTTAATTTTCCCTTTTGGAACTTTAACAGAACGGTCAGCCAGTTGGATGGTGACTCGAGTTGGACTAAGGTCACCCAACCCGAGTTGTTGATAAACAGAGAATGAAAGCAAGTTGATACTTGCCCCCAAGTCAAGAAGTGCACGACTAATCTCGGCTTGTCCTATTGTGCAGGCAATGGTGGGGCTATCTGGATCATTGTACTTGACAGGGATAGGACCCGAAAATAGCTCACTAATATTAGTGGCTAGGAAGACTTTCTTAGGAACATTAGTCTTTCTCTTCTTGGTGCACATGTCCTTAAGAAACTTAGCATAGGAAGGAACTTGTTGGATGGCATCAAGAAGTGGCACATTTATCTTCACTTAGTTAAACATCTCGATTATCTTGTCCATGTGCGGGTTTTGCTTGTTGTTTTTCAGCCTATTCGGAAATGGTACTATAGGCTGGTGCACCTGGCTGGCTGACTTGTCTTTTTCAGACTCGTCCGAATTGGAAGAAATTGGATTGGATGATGTGGAAGCTTGATTTTGGTTGTGCTGAATAGGATTGGTGGGTGTTGACACTTGGTTATCAACTTTCTTTCCTGACCTCAATGTATGCACAGCATTACATTGATTGAATGAAGGATCCTCAGCCAGATGAGCTTGTTGGGAATTCCTCGGATTGGTGATTGGCTGACTAGGTAGGTTACCCTTTTGTCTCTCATTTTGTGGGTTGGCCAGTTGACTCATTTGAACTTCTAGCCTCTGAATGGTTTGCATGAGAGAGTCTTGATTTTTTATATATCTCTCCATGTTTCTCTCAAAATCAGTCATTCTTCTTTCCAATTGAGGATTATGGAAGGAGGATTGCGGAGCTTGGTTAGGAAAGTTCTGTTGATAATTTGGAAAGCTTGGTGGATGGTTGGGAGAATTATTATGGAAATTGGAGAAGTTGGGTTGATGATTGGAAGAATTGTTACCATGATGGAAGTGGTTAGCATGATTGGATCGTGAATGGTCATTGTTGTTCTGGCTCCATGAGAAATTAGGGTGATTTCTCCATTCGGGATTGTACGTTGGAGCGTAAGGATTGTTGTTCGGCCTTGAAAAAGCCGCATTCATCGGTTCGTGATAGGATTGCTGAGCCTGAAACACTGGGCATTCCTCGAATACATGGTTCATGGCTTGACAATAAGTGCAGCCCGGGGGTGGAAATTGGTTCGGGCTGACTTGATTGACTGGACTTGGTTCTTTCGTCTCTAGAGCTTCCAGTCTTCTAGCTAAATTAGCTAACTTAGCCTCATTAGCAATGGACGATTCTATGAAGTGGAGACCTCCTTTTGAAGAGATGGAGCTAGGATTCTTAGGGGTCTCACTCGCAGATTCCCATTGGATGGTTTTCTCAGCTAAATTTTCATGCAAATCCCATCCCTCATCTTCATCTTTCTGCAAGAAACCCCCTTGGCACATATTTTCTAAGAGGGTTTTGGTGGAATAGTCTAAACCGTCATAGAGAATTTGGCATTGTCGTCATTTCTCTATTCCATGATGTGGACATTGGACAAGGAGGTCCTTAAAGCGTTCAAAGTACCTCCAGAACGGTTCACTATGCTCTTGCTTGAATTGCATGATCGTCTTCCTAATGAGAGCGGTTTTATGGATAGGATAGAATTTCTTCAAGAAGACCTTGATGAAACTATCCCAAGATGTGATGGAACCGGCTGCTAAGCTGTAGAGCCACTTTTTTGCTAGGTCCTTAAGTGCAAACGGGATAAATCTCAACCTAATAGCATCGTCTACAAGGTGTGGGATTTTCATCATAAGACATACTTCCTCAGATTCTCTTATGAAGAAGTAGGCATCTTCGGATTCTAGACCATGAAATTTGGGGAGTGTGTTGATGAATTGAGGCTTGAGCTCGAAATTGTATTCACCAACCGATGGAAGTGAAATACACGATGGAAGTGAGGTCCTAATGGGGTAGAACCTATCCTGCAGTGATGTGGATTGAGCCATTACCGGATCTGGTCTTGGTTCAAACTTAGGTGGTGATGTGTTTCTAGTCAACCTAGATGAATTGGGGTCTCTCGACCACACTTGCATACACAAACACAATCACAATCACAACAAGTTCAAACAACAGTCAACAATAGAAATCAACCAAGCCTAGTCTAAGGTAACCTCGACCTAGACAACTCCTAACTGGTTGATTGTCCACAAGAGGTAGAATGTAGACCTTGACCACAAGCTAATCAGCCAGGTCAGAGCAAGATCGGTGGGAGGTTTTCCGTCAAAAGACGTTCCTTAATTAAGTAACCACCAATCTTCGGGCTTTCGGCCCTCAATCCCTTTCCTCGAAACTGATTTTATAGGAGTCAATTTCCAACACTTTTCCTCTTTAGGATAATCTCCTATTGAGTTCGAAATGTCCCTAAGGCCAACGTCTATCAAATTTTAATTAGGCTTAGCTTGTGCGTGCTTGGAAATGGTTTGTGGGCTAAGGAAGGGTAATGACTTCCCCACCTTATCTTGATTTGGGTTTTACCCTTAGAATTGATTCGTGCAAGTGTGCAAGATATAGGAAAGTAGAATTCAAAAGCAAAATCACCCAAGAATGTTTCCTAAACTATATGCTATGCATACATACCTTGTCTCCAGCTCTCTTCAACAGTAAAGTAAAAGAATTGAAAAGACTTATGCCTAGAATGCAAATGTCTAATCAATTTTTAACTTTCAACGAATATTTTACTGTTGACTTTAAAAAACAGGGATGTTGGATAGAAACACTAGCACAAATATGACATATAAAAACTAATGTTTTTGCGAGCAATATGTCCTGCAAAACAAAGTTTTTAGTAGTCCCAAAAAAAATTTCAGATTTGCAAAGCAATTTCTTGAAATTCTGTTTCTTACTTTCGAGAGTAGGGGCACAGAATTTTCAAGTCTTCTTGGCAAAACTTGAATGCTAGATCTTGATCTTCGAGTCCCTGAAACAAACACACAAAAGTTGTTAAAACAACTACACCGTTCCCTCCCCGGCAACGGCGCCAAAAATTGATTGCTAAAATAAAAGAAACAACCAATGAGTTTAAGAATGTACCGTGTAGCTTGTGGCTAACGGGTCGTGTCCACAAGGAGGGATGCGATGGAAGCTTTTCGATGAGTTGCTTAAAAACAAGGAATTTGTGTTCGTTTTTTAGGAAAAAGAGAATAGAAGGAAAAGAGATGAAAAAGAGAAATTTCAACTTTCAGAAAAGGATTTGGAAGAGGTGATTTGTAAAAAGCTTTAAGAGTTGTGATGTTGTCTTATAATATGAAATCAGATCTGGGCTTACTATCTCCCTACTCAATTGTTCATTCTTCTCTTAAAGTATTAAGTCCCTCAAGTTATCATTTGCAAATCTTAAAGTTGCTTTTCTTTAGAAAGCTTTGAGTAAAGCACATAAGATGCAGAAGGTTTGAGTCCTTTTTCTTCAAGAAAGAGTTGGAATCGGATATTAAAACATAAAGCGCGAAGAAGCAAGAATGAATTAAAAACGAATCACAAGAAGTTCAAGAAAGAATGGTAAATCAAATATCCATACCCATCCTCATGCGCCTTCAAGAACACTTTCAAAAAGAAAGT
Source organism: Agave tequilana (assembly GCA_038442645.1). Classification (NCBI taxonomy): domain Eukaryota; kingdom Viridiplantae; phylum Streptophyta; class Magnoliopsida; order Asparagales; family Asparagaceae; genus Agave; species Agave tequilana. Next base: position 86,148 of record JAVJIF010011801.1, on the reverse strand, counting down.
GTAACGCCCCGATCCCGCTGGTACGGGGACGTCACTGCAACGTATATACGCAAGTCAGAAGTACCTTCACGTATATACGCTAAGCATCAGTACTGGCAAGAATCAGAGTACGAAAGCAAGTGGTACATTATACATTCCAATACATGAGTCCAATTACAGAGTCATCACCAGAGGTGATTAATATTACAATAATATTACATCACCTGATAGGCGCAAATGCGAGAATACAAGAAATATACATATATAAACAGTACAAGAGGGTGCTCACGAGATAGCTGGAGATATCGCGAGCCAACCAGGAGGTGCAAGGATGGGACTGGAGCTACAGCTGATCTGACCGCTCCACAGAAGTAAACTTGGTCCTCAGCAAGAAGAATCCTCTAGCTCCAAGCTCCAGGACCTGGACGTGAGAATCCAGGGGAGTCAGATGAAACTCCCCAGGCGAGTAGTAATACGAAAGCCAAATGGCGAGTATAGGTGAGCACATGCGTATCAGTAAATCTGGATTGTAAGCATGAATACCATATTGTAGACATAAGCATGCAGGAACAAAAGGAATACAGTATGTGACATCCATGGCATAACAAGATAAACAGTAAAGAAGATAGGGCAATACTAGTTATCTCCTAAGTTATCATAAAACCGATAAAACAGAATAAAAACCGATTACGAGTAAATCCAATTGTGCAGGTCTAGATTATGGCTCCATGAGATTAGTACCTCGAAGGAATAATCCAAACAAGGAAACCCTCATCCATATACCTTTACCTCATGTCACCGTAACCTGAACTTGTACAGCTCGAGTTACAAAACAGTACGACGGAATCATATTAGAATTATTATTATGATTAGGCTGTCTAAGTTGTAGGTTTTAGTATGCGTCCCATTACACATACTTCTACTTACAACTTATAGAGCAAGTTATCTGGAAACTGATAAAGTTCGATGCATCATGTTCTGGATGGGTCCCGTACATGCCCGGGACAACGGTTCAGGAGTATCCGGTGCTGAGCCGGAACGTACCGCTAGGTACCGGGACTTATGGACGCCCGAACAGGAGTAGAGTATCGCAGATCCCATAGAAATAGGTCTAGGGCGTGTGCATACCCGGCATGAAAATCAGGAGTAGGGGTGCCAGTACACCCCACGGAATCCCTGGTGGCCGCCAGGTGATCCCTCAAGTATGTGGCCACGCGTGACTCGATAGTGCCACCATGAACATGATTAATCAGGGCCCATCAGTTTCCCCCAAACCGGATGCAAGTTGTCTAATTATAATAATATATCAAGTAAGCAGGACATGATCAGGAATCCAGGATTTCATAACAGGAATCATGACAGGGGTCATAGTGGGAAATCAGGTTCAGACAGGAGGTACTCTTACAGATTCAAGAGGTGGCCCCCACAGATTCAAGAGGTGGCCCCCACCACAAGTGTGATGTGGCACTTTGTTCCGTGTGGCACTTTGTTCTGCAGAGATGGATTCTAGAGGTGGCCCCCACAGATTCAAGAGGTGGCCCCCACCACGAGTGTGATGTGGCACTTTGTTCCGTGTGGCACTTAGTTCCATTCAGGACTTGACAGGAACAGGTAGTACAACATGAGTAAGTGTCAAGTAGGAGTATGCCAGACGCAGGAAATAGCAGACGCGGGGTTCGCGTTGCAAGAATGGTAGACGCGAAAATGGCAGACGCAGGGTTCGCGTCGCGAGAATGGCAGACGCGGGAATAGTAGACGCGGGATAGCAGACGCGGGGTTCGCATCGCAAGAATGGTAGACGCGGGAATAGTAGACGCGGGATTCGCATCGCAAGAATGGTAGACGCGGGAATAGTAGACGCGGGATAGCAGACGCGGGGTTCGCGTCGCAAGATGCCTCAGACGCGAGGTCTGCGTTCAAGTCAGGACGCAATGAAAGCGCGGACGCGGATAAACTCTGCGTCACGGCAAAATGAATAGAACAAAGACGCGGGCATGGGATCCGCGTTTCACAAGTCCGCGTCTCACAAGAAAGAGTTGGTCAATAAGGGATGAAAGAGTAGGCAGCGTTCCAGGAAAAGGACGCGTTCCAGGAAAGGTTAGTCCGACTGGCACAAAGGATTAGTCGACTAATAAGGTGCGTTCCAGAATAACCAGGCTGCGTTTCAAGGGTTTAGTCGACTTATGATTTGGGCAAGTCGACTAATACTGGGAAACAGTGAGCAGTAACAGCTTTTAAGAGTTATAGTTTGTTGATAAAAATACAAGCTCTTGGCGAGGAAAAGCACTTGCCGAAATAGAAAAATCAAGCGAGAACACTCGCATAGTCAATAAAATACGAAGGCAAGCGGATAGCGAGATTACTCGCCTAACAAGATCTTTGCTGCGTCCAACGAAGGGAAGCTCGGTCCCAATCCAAAAGGAGGGCACCGACCCTAAGTTTTGCCGCCGGAGAAGAAACACGGCCCCAATCCAAAAGGAGTGGCCGGTCCCAAGTTTGTCAACGGAGAAGAACACGGCCAAAATCCCAAGGAGTGGCCGGTCTCACAAAGTGATGGAGAGAGGTTGAAGGTGGTGTACTTGGTGGTGGTTAAAGTGGTGTATATGGAGGTGGAGATGGTGGACAAAGGAAGCAAGAGGAGGAGCTCTCTCTCTTGGTGGCTTCTCTGTTGGATGCAGGAAGCAAGGAAGAAGAAGAGAAGAAGTAAAATGAAGAAAGAAAGAAGGAGAGGGGTATTTATAGGATTTGGGTTTGTGAAGTGATGCAAATAAATAAAGGTGAGGGGGTTTTTGTAAAATGGGGAGATTTGATGTCTCTTGGCCACTTGGCCGGTTGTGATGAAGAGAATTGAGTGGGGTGTCTTGGAAATGATGTTTTGGAAGGGAAGAATTAAATGAAGAGAGAGAAAAAGGAATTCAATGATGTTCACCACATAAAACAAAAGAAACCAAGGTGATTCCTTGCGTTTCTCTTGTTCAAAACGCAGCACACTTCCTGCGTTTAGGCAAAAAGGTTCAAACGCGGGAATTAAGCCGCGTTTAAGGAAAAGCCAAAAGCTGCGTTTCAGAGAGGAGAGAGAAAATCATGATAATTGGTGGGATTTGATCTGAAGTGCAATAAATGCAACATGGGGAGGATCTTCACAATAAATGCAGAATCCCAGGTAGGTGCGATCCGCGTTTGAGGAAGGAGAGAGAAAATGGGAAAAAGACAGAGTGGAATATATGGAACAATCTCCTCGGTATCTGGGAAAACACCGGAAAAGCCCAAAAATGAAATAGCTCGGAAAGCTTCCCAAAAATTCTCAAAAATCATAAATATTATAAAATGATTTTTGGTGAAATCGGTTTTCAAAGATTCAATCTTATTTTCAAGATAAAAATCATAAGGTCAACCGTCAATCTCGGTCTACACCGGATTGGCCGGGTTTTGATAAAATCTGATAAATCCCAGAAAATGTATTTAAATAGAAAATATGATTTTAAGAAACATTGCCTAAAGGCACTTTTAGAAATTCCCAACCGTTTGTAAATTAAAAATCTGGGAATCGGTCAACGAAACTGGCCGACACCGTTTTGAAGATTTTCAACTTAATTCCGGAAAATTCCAGAAAATCATATAAAATCTAGAATATTGGAAAACGATGTTTAAAACTGAAATCGGTCAAATCGGAATACCAGAATGTCCAAATCGAGCAATACTCTGGGATCGGGCCTTCGGTTCAAACTAAGGTTGACTCCGAATCCACGAATCCAAATCCAAGACAAAACAATCGTATAAAGAATTCATAATACAGAATAAATACAAAAGCAAATCGAAAAATACAATCGAGAAATCTGAATACGCAACTAAGTACGTATTCCAGGAACGGGGTGTTACAATCCATCCACCTTACAAAAATTGCGTCCTCGCAATTTCGTTAAGGGGTAAATTGAACACAAGGAGGACAAAGGCTGGAATGAAGGCTTCATAAAACCAAAACAGGGTTAAGATGAACACAGGAAGGACCAGGATGGACAATGAGAACAGGATAAGGAGGAATATCCACGAAGGATTACCAACTCAAAATACAAAAGGTCAGGGGGTTGCTGTCACAGTGACATCCTCAAGGTTCCTGCTCCAGATACTGAGCCTCATACTCTGCTGCTGCTTCATCTGATACCTCTGCTGCCATGTTGTGAACTTGGCCTCTGCCATAGTCTGCTCTGGGTCTTGCTCCTCTCTGTGGGTGATCATACGGCTGGGGTGGAAATGGGGCTCTTCGGTCTATGGGTTCTGGGTTCCTTCTCAGTGGTGGAGCTGGAAGTGCCGGGGTGCTGCTCGTGCTGGAATTGCTGGTGGTATTGGGTAATTCCTCTTGAATGGACAATCACCTATAGAGTGATTTCCAGATCCACATACCAAGCATAGCCTATTAGCTCTTCAGCAATTGCGTTGGATGTGTCCGGGCTTCCGGCAGTACCCGCATATCATCTGCTGCTGGGGAGGTTGGAATGGTCGCTTAATCACTGGACCATGGGTTGTCCTAGCTGTATCTTCCTCACTTATCAACTGAAAGGGCCTCTTCACTGACTTGTTCTGCACCTGGTTCTCATTCTTCTTCTCCAGTCCCCTTTCTACTTCACGGGCAATGGAAAGGACCTGAGAGTATGTCTTCAGCTGTTGAGGGATAAGGAACATCTGGACATCCATCTTCAGCCCTTGTTGAAACCTGCTCGCCCTCTTTTCTTCGTCTGACACCATGTAGGGAGCAAATCTGCTGAGCCTCAAGAATTCGGCAGCATATTCATCCACTGACCGGTTGCGCTGCTGTAGCCGGATGAATTGTTCTTCCATTTCTTTCTGAGCTGTTGCCGGGAAGAATCTCTCGTAGAAACCCTTTGAGAATTGATCCCATGTAATGGGTTCCTCCAGTGTTGCTTCTTCTGCCAACCACCAGGTTCTGGCCACATCTCTCAGCTGTATCTTGGCCACTTCCACTTGGTTCTCATCAGGAACTCGGGCCGCCTTCAAAAGATCTGTTGTGTCTATCAGCCACTGTTCTGCATCCAGAGGCTTCTCCGTTCCTGAAAAGATTGCCGGCTGTAATCTCCTGAAATCTGACACATTGCCTGGCCTCTGTTCTCGGGGTGCAACCAACAGTCCTTGACGTAGAAGCTCTGTCTGTTGTTGTTGATTCTGCATCATCCCTTGAAGTATCCTCATCATACCATCACTGTCTCTGTTGGATCCATCTTGAGAGGTACCAGGACCATTGCGTGTTCCCCGTCTTTCCATATCTGAGTTGGTTGAAAAGGTGACAAGAAGAAACTGGAAGGTAAAAGATTGAAGGGCTCAGGATACAAGGAATGGATCAGAAGAAAGAGAAAGATAACTCTGCACTTGTAGTTGGATTGTATAACCAAGACTCATGCATTCCAGTTGCAAATTGCTTTACCATTAATTTGCCATCTGGACGTACTGAGGAAGTAAGAGCCTAAGCTCTGATACCAACCTGTAACGCCCCGATCCCGCTGGTACGGGGACGTCACTGCAACGTATATACGCAAGTCAGAAGTACCTTCACGTATATACGCTAAGCATCAGTACTGGCAAGAATCAGAGTACGGAAGCAAGTGGTACATTATACATTCCAATACATGAGTCCAATTACAGAGTCATCACCAGAGGTGATTAATATTACAATAATATTACATCACCTGATAGGCGCAAATGCGAGAATATAAGAAATATACATATATAAACAGTACAAGAGGGTGCTCACGAGATAGCTGGAGATATCGCGAGCCAACCAGGAGGTGCAAGGATGGGACTGGAGCTACAGCTGATCTGACCGCTCCACAGAAGTAAACTTGGTCCTCAGCAAGAAGAATCCTCTAGCTCCAAGCTCCAGGACCTAGACGTGAGAATCCAGGGGAGTCAGATGAAACTCCCCAGGCGAGTAGTAATACGAAAGCCAAATGGCGAGTATAGGTGAGCACATGCGTATCAGTAAATCTGGATTGTAAGCATGAATACCATATTGTAGACATAAGCATGCAGGAACAAAAGGAATACAGTATGTGACATCCATGGCATAACAAGATAAACAGTAAAGAAGATAGGGCAATACTAGTTATCTCCTAAGTTATCATAAAACCGATAAAACAGAATAAAAACCGATTACGAGTAAATCCAATTGTGCAGGTCTAGATTATGGCTCCATGAGATTAGTACCTCGAAAGAATAATCCAAATAAGGAAACCCTCATCCATATACCTTTACCTCATGTCACCGTAACCTGAACTTGTACAGCTCGAGTTACAAAACAGTACGACGGAATCATATTAGAATTATTATTATGATTAGGCTGTCTAAGTTGTAGGTTTTAGTATGCATCCCATTACACATACTTCTACTTACAACTTATAGAGCAAGTTATCTGGAAACTGATAAAGTTCGATGCATCATGTTCTGGATGGGTCCCGTACATGCCCGGGACAACAGTTCAGGAGTATCCGGTGCTGAGCCGGAACGTACCGCTAGGTACCGGGACTTATGGACGCCCGAACAGGAGTAGAGTATCGCAGATCCCATAGAAATAGGTCTAGGGCGTGTGCATACCCGGCATGAAAATCAGGAGTAGGGGTGCCAGTACACCCCACGGAATCCCTGGTGGCCGCCAGGTGATCCCTCAAGTATGTGGCCACGCGTGACTCGATAGTGCCACCATGAACATGATTAATCAGGGCCCATCAGTTTCCCCAAACCGGATGCAAGTTGTCTAATTATAATAATATATCAAGTAAGCAGGACATGATCAGGAATCCAGGATTTCATAACAGGAATCATGACAGGGGTCATAGTGGGAAATCAGGTTCAGACAGGAGGTACTCCTACAGATTCAAGAGGTGGCCCCACAGATTCAAGAGGTGGCCCCCACCACAAGTGTGATGTGGCACTTTGTTCCGTGTGGCACTTTGTTCTGCAGAGATGGATTCTAGAGGTGGCCCCCACAGATTCAAGAGGTGGTCCCCACCACGAGTGTGATGTGGCACTTTGTTCCGTGTGGCACTTAGTTCCATTCAGGACTTGACAGGAACAGGTAGTACAACATGAGTAAGTGTCAAGTAGGAGTATGCCAGACGCAGGAAATAGCAGACGCGGGGTTCGCGTTGCAAGAATGGTAGACGCGGAAATGGCAGACGCAGGGTTCGCGTCGCGAGAATGGCAGACGCGGGAATAGTAGACGCGGGATAGCAGACGCGGGGTTCGCATCGCAAGAATGGTAGACGCGGGAATAGTAGACGCGGGATTCGCATCGCAAGAATGGTAGACGCGGGAATAGTAGACGCGGGATAGCAGACGCGGGGTTCGCGTCGCAAGATGCCTCAGACGCGAGGTCTGCGTTCAAGTCAGGACGCAATGAAAGCGCGGACGCGGATAAACTCTGCGTCACGGCAAAATGAATAGAACAAAGACGCGGGCATGGGATCCGCGTTTCACAAGTCCGCGTCTCACAAGAAAGAGTTGGTCAATAAGGGATGAAAGAGTAGGCAGCGTTCCAGGAAAAGGACGCGTTCCAGGAAAGGTTAGTCCGACTGGCACAAAGGATTAGTCGACTAATAAGGTGCGTTCCAGAATAACCAGGCTGCGTTTCAAGGGTTTAATCGACTTATGATTTGGGCAAGTCGACTAATACTGGGAAACAGTGAGCAGTAACAGCTTTTAAGAGTTATAGTTTGTTGATAAAAATACAAGCTCTTGGCGAGGAAAAGCACTTGCCGAAATAGGAAAATCAAGCGAGAACACTCGCATAGTCAATAAAATACGAAGGCAAGCGGATAGCGAGATTACTCGCCTAACAAGATCTTTGCTGCGTCCAACGAAGGGAAGCTCGGTCCCAATCCAAAAGGAGGGCACCGACCCTAAGTTTTGCCGCCGGAGAAGAAACACGGCCCCAATCCAAAAGGAGTGGCCGGTCCCAAGTTTGTCAACGGAGAAGAACACGGCCAAAATCCCAAGGAGTAGCCGGTCTCACAAAGTGATGGAGAGAGGTTGAAGGTGGTGTACTTGGTGGTGGTTAAAGTGGTGTATATGGAGGTGGAGATGGTGGACAAAGGAAGCAAGAGGAGGAGCTCTCTCTCTTGGTGGCTTCTCTGTTGGATGCAGGAAGCAAGGAAGAAGAAGAGAAGAAGTAAAATGAAGAAAGAAAGAAGGAGAGGGGTATTTATAGGATTTGGGTTTGTGAAGTGATGCAAATAAATAAAGGTGAGGGGGTTTTTGTAAAATGGGGAGATTTGATGTCTCTTGGCCACTTGGCCGGTTGTGATGAAGAGAATTGAGTGGGGTGTCTTGGAAATGATGTTTTGGAAGGGAAGAATTAAATGAAGAGAGAGAAAAAGGAATTCAATGATGTTCACCACATAAAACAAAAGAAACCAAGGTGATTCCTTGCGTTTCTCTTGTTCAAAACGCAGCACACTTCCTGCGTTTAGGCAAAAAGGTTCAAACGCGGGAATTAAGCCGCGTTTAAGGAAAAGCCAAAAGCTGCGTTTCAGAGAGGAGAGAGAAAATCATGATAATTGGTGGGATTTGATCTGAAGTGCAATAAATGCAACATGGGGAGGATCTTCACAATAAATGCAGAATCCCAGGTAGGTGCGATCCGCGTTTGAGGAAGGAGAGAGAAAATGGGAAAAAGACAGAGTGGAATATATGGAACAATCTCCTCGGTATCTGGGAAAACACCGGAAAAGCCCAAAAATGAAATAGCTCGGAAAGCTTCCCAAAAATTCTCAAAAATCATAAATATTATAAAATGATTTTTAGTGAAATCGGTTTTCAAAGATTCAATCTTATTTTCAAGATAAAAATCATAAGGTCAACCGTCAATCTCGGTCTACACCGGATTGGCCGGGTTTTGATAAAATCTGATAAATCCCAGAAAATGTATTTAAATAGAAAATATGATTTTAAGAAACATTGCCTAAAGGCACTTTTAGAAATTCCCAACCGTTTGTAAATTAAAAATCCGGGAATCGGTCAACGAAACTGGCCGACACCGGTTTTGAAGATTTTCAACTTAATTCCGGAAAATTCCAGAAAATCATATAAAATCTAGAATATTGGAAAACGATGTTTAAAACTGAAATCGGTCAAATCGGAATACCAGAATGTCCAAACCGAGCAATACTCTGGGATCGGGCCTTCGGTTCAAACTAAGGTTGACTCCGAATCCACGAATCCAAATCCAAGACAAAACAATCGTATAAAGAATTCATAATACAGAATAAATACAAGAGCAAATCGAAAAATACAATCGAGAAATCTGAATACGCAACTAAGTACGTATTCCAGGAACGGGGTGTTACAGAAAGGCTTTTAAGGGAGGCATGCATATGAGTCATCGGGTCTTTTTCTTTTAAAAACAGAAGAGAAGAAAACAAGAGAGAGTTGATAGCTAGCCCAGAAAAAGTGTTTAGTTACTCATGGAAAACAAAGAAAACAACGATATAATATAAACCATACTGTACTGCAAGTGGAAGAGAAATCGGCCCGACTTTTGTATTGATGTCACTTCAAACTTTAAGTACAAGCTCTCAGTCCTCTCTCTCACAAGTTTTTGAAACTGGACTAAAACTTAAAAAGCAAGATTACAACTTTCTTTCTAGCTAACAATGAACCTAGATCCTAAGAAAATAAGTGCAAAATTTAATCCTAGTCTTCGCTGCCTTTTTCTCTGCTGAAAGAGGTATTTATACCCAAAAACCAAAGAATCAGGATCCCGGGAACGTTGGGGGAGCAAACGCTCCCCCAACTGAATTCAGTTGGCCGCGGAAACGCGGCTTGGGCTGAGTTTCCGCGGCCCTGGTGTGGCCACGTGACCACACCAAAGGGAGGAGGCCCCTTGTTTGAAGTGGGGCTCGCATCTCCTGCTGGTTTTCTTGTTGCTGCTTCAACCACTGACTGAATCGTCTTTTGATTTTCTGGCTTCGATTCCTCGATTCATGGAGAGTTTTTCTCAACCCCTTGATATGCCAAGATATAGCCTAGACCTCTTCACTTTTAATTTATTCTGAATTAATTCAGAATAAAGTGGGCTTTTGGGCTTGTTCTCCTTTTATCCCTTTGAGCATTTGGGCCTACTTTAGCAAAGAAAAAAGACACTTATTAATATCATTTATTAGCAAACAAGTGTGGTAAAGTGACAACATGAATGCAATGTATGTGACAAATCATTATCATATTCACGTTATAAGATGTATGCATATAAAAAATCACGTGATTTGAAATTCATTTACTCATTGATCTAATCGTTCCATTTTGTTCTACTGTTTAAAAACCGTTAATGTTTGAACCCAAAGAAAATAGAGTAAACAAACTTCAAATCACGTTAAATTACCAAATACCCCCTTTTCGATAACTTTCCTTATTGTTTATTATTATTTTTCCCTCTTTTTTTTGCCGCTCTTTATAGGATTTAGGTTATTGTATATAAATTACTTTTCGCCCTATTTCCTTACCTCTTTTTTGAAAGATCTAGTTTCTACTTTTCAGTCTGCGATAAAATTTTTTCTGAAAATATAAAATCTTTTCAGATCAATTTTTTCAGCCTGCGATAAAATTCTACTTTATAGTTTAATTTAAACTGCGACCTTAGTCAGAGACTTTGGTCGCTGTGTACATTTAAACTGCGACCTTAGTCAGAGACTTTGGTCCCAGTGTACATGGTTAATTGCGACCAAGGTCGCAGTTTTGTTATTGATAAAGATGGCCAGCAACTGCAATCTAGGGTTGCATTACATGGACTGCGACTTAAGTTGCAGTACGTTAAGTAAGTGTTTCCTTTATATTAACATGCATAGCGACCAAGGTCGCAGTGTTGTTTTATTAAGTGTTGTTTTGGATTAAGTCATTTTTTGAATCTAAATGAAAAATGAAAAGTTTGCTGAGGGAATGCGACTTGGAGTCACTCCGAGAGACGCGGCCTGTCATAAAGATTTTATGAGATCTTTAAACGTCAAGTCTACGTTGTCTACGCGTCGGCTCTTCATTGGGTTTAGGCGTTAATGTCTTTTAATGTCAAACCGGCGCTGGCGGTTGGAGACCATTAAAGCCGACGGTTCTGATTAATGAACCATTAATTATGGTTATTATGGGCTGCCTATAAATAGGGCTCACCCTCTCCCTTTAACAGCCCATAATTAGACTGTTTTCTTTCGAGAGCAATTGCTCTGAGAATTTCCGCCTTCTTCAGAGTCTCTAACAGGGGCCTGCCTCCATGGATGAAGATGACCCTATGGACGAACTTGATCGATGTTCGTCCACAAGGGAAGAAGTCATAGACCTCATCGTCCACAAGGGAAGAAGTCATGGTCCTCGTCGTTTACAAGGGAAGAAGTCATGATCCCTGACGAGGACTTAACCCTCACCAAGATCTCCTCGGACTTGATGCACCAGTCAAGCTTGCTGGCATGGCATGGTCAGAGTGGGTATGGCGGCAGGGATGTGGGAGATATAGTGGTGGGTAGCATACCTTGTGAGGTCTCACTCTCCCTTTAACAGCCCATAATTAGACTGTTTTCTTTCGAGAGCAATTTCGTCCACAAGGGAAGAAGTCATAGACCTCATCGTCCACAAGGGAAGAAGTCATGGTGGGTAGCATACCCTGTGAGGTCTCAAAACCTCCTCTCTTACCCCAGAAGTGACATCGAGGAAATTCCATGCTCACTGGATAACCTTCTAGTGGAAGAGATGTTCATCAACGAAGGATCGTATCCCGCCACTTTGGAGGGTCAGGTGGAATCGGAGATTCTGCTGCCACCAGACCTCAATAACACCACTGCTCTTAGTCAACAAGGGCTCTTTTGATGTTTAGTCTTCTTTGTACTGCTGTATTGTAACACTCAAATCTTATTGTATAAGAGAGCGTCTTTTGATGTTTAGTCTTCTTTGTACTGCTGTATTGTAACACTCAATCTTATTGTATAAGAGAGCGTTTTGTATCATTTTCACATGCCTGGAGATAAATGCCTGGACATAAATAAAAATCATATTTGTTTTTTAATAAACTACGACGTTGGTCGCAGTCATGCATTGCAAACAAAACAACTTGGACCAGAGACGACACTGCGACCAAGGTCGCATAAGACTACATTGCAAACAGAAACAACTGCGACCAGGGTCGACAGTGCGACCAAAGACTGCGACTAACAAACTTCTGCGGTGACGTGTCACCTCGTCGCAGTGTTGTTATTGATTAAGACTAAAGACCAGCAACTGCGACCAAGGTCGCAGTTTATTTATTAAGTCTGCGTCCTACAACTGCGACCAAAGTCGCAACCTTTCATTTTAAAAATTTATACGGGTGAAGTAATATAATTATTAACTGCGTCCATGGTCGCAGTATATTCGTTTAGCATAAAATATTTAAAATGAAGGTTTGTAACAATTGTACAGCATTTCAACCATGACATAGTAGTAAAAAATGTAATTTACACAATTAACTTTAGAAAACAGATTTATATATATTTAAAAAAATACAAAATACAATTTTTTAAACTTCTAATCCTCGTCATCACCATCGTAATCAGATTCGTCGTCAAGAGTCATGCTTTCGTCTTCTGTATCGCTTTCCGTCTCTTCCTCCTCTTCAGCGACATTCTCCTCTTCGCTTTCTTCCTCTTCATGTTTGTATTTTGGTTCATCAATGAACTCTCAGAACGGGTCGTCTGTATCAAGCTCATCCTCTGACCCGTAGCGAGGCATATCTTCAGAACTATACATCCAATCATCATTAGATGATTGGCTTCTTTCCGGTGAAGACGGTGGAGAAGACATTTTTTTGAGTCTATTGACCGAACAGTGAGAGTAACGAGTTTGAGAAAAAATAATTTAGTATGTTTGTAATCCTTTGCTGATGACCCTTTATATATTTTTAATCCTGGAATTTCAAAGGGTTTAAGCTCTCAAATCACGTGAATATCTCCCAAACTTATTTTCTACCTTTTCCCAAAAATTGTGTATACTTCCTAGGTGACTGTTCAGTTATCCAAAACAGTTTAAAAGTTAATACACTATAACTTTAAATTACTTTGAACTCCAAAACAGTACATTATTGCGACCATAGTCGCATTGGGAACTGATAAATGATTAACTGCGACCATAAATTGCATCCGTAGTAGGACTGCGACTATGGTCGCAGTATTTAAGAGAAGCAGTCGCAGTTTGGATATGTAATTAAAAGAGCTTATAAGTTAATATAGTGAGAAAGAGACCTTACAAAAAATAGAATTAAAAGCTTTTAAAAGAAGACAAAATATAATTGAATATCAGAAGATCAGGAAATCCTAATCCTCGTCATTATCCCCATCATAAGCAGATTCATCGTCTTCATTTTTCTGCTCTTCCTCTTCATCACTTATTTCCTCATCATCTTCCTGTTTTTGATCTTTTTTTGTTTCACTGATGAACTCCCAGAATGGATCGTCTCTATCAAGCTCTTCGTCTGACCCGTTGCTAGGAAGCGAGCCTACAGCATCAGAGGACATGCTTTCATCAAGCATGTCTCCGTCAAGTGGCAGAGGAATAATGTCTTCTTCACTAACCCACTAATTGAGGTAAAACCTGCACACAAAATACGAAATTTCAGAACTTTTAATAAAAATGTGCAAGTGCTCAATTCTTACCGCTATAGCAAGTGGCTATGCGGGTCGTGATCCACAAGGAGGGTTTTGCGATAGAAGCGTTTACGTTCTTGTATTGAAATTGTTATGAACACAAAAGCGAAAGTTCTTCTCTGTTTTAAAGAAATAAAAATGAAAGAGTTATGTTAAAGGTTAAAGTTAAAAAGAAAGCGATAGATGAAGAAGGTGGAGAAAACCGGAGAATGACTATATACAAATGAATTGAAAAAAGAGTGAAAATGATTTGGAAGATGTGGTGAAAGAAATCGTGATTGCGATCTATGCTAAAGAAATAAAAGAAAAGAAAGAAGGTTGAAGAAATACTTACCTAGATTGATTGATGACTTACCTGAAAACCTTTGCATGTTCTACCTTTGTTTAGGAGGCGTTCAACTGCATAGATCATAAGCCCGAGCTCAGTCCACGTTCGCATTATATCATCAAGTCTAGCACAAGCATGAAGTGATATGTCTTGAGGAGGAGAACGTCTTCATGAACTATCGTTGGCACTCACATAACATCATTGTACTTGTGCTTTGGAATTCACTTGTAAACTCAACAAAAACAAACGAGATAAAGTAGAAGGAGGAAGAAGAAAGCAAAAGAAAAGTAAAGTAAAGCAGAACATAAAAACAAAGCATTTATCTTTATTACTTACTGAAACAATGGAAGAAAGGAGGAGGGTACATCGGTGTCACTCTCAACATCAGCCTCTCTCTCTTACTTACATGAATCATCATCTAATCCTAAGCTTACATACACATTACAATTACATAATAAAGAAAAGAAAAACCTAAACTACAAATGAAAACTAGTCTAAATCCTAACTCTGCATGGTCCTCTTTTGCCTTTGAGTGCAGGTATTTATAGGAGAAATGGAGAGGGTAGAGGAGTATGAAGATAAGTAAATCTGGCAATTTTTGAACTCCCCTTATCTTCAAACTTGATTTGAGGTGGATATTCAGTTCTGATCTGCAGTTTGTTGGCGTATTGATTGCTGAATATCACTTATCAAATGACAGAATTAGAAATAATGATCAACATAAGAGTTGTAGCTCTGTAAGTCTGCTTTCTGGATTATCTTGAATCATCAGAATTGAGATTCTATAGCAAAAGTTATGATTCGAATACTAAAATGTATCCAGTCAGAATCTGAATCAAACTTGCTTCATCTCATCCGTTGATCTTCTCTCTATCCATTTATCTCTCTGTATTTGATATTATCCTCAGTTGATCTTTGCTTCAACCGATCGATTCTGAGAGGATTCTTCTCAACCGGTTTTCAACCTCTTGATTTTGCCCTGATTCACTGAGTCGAATTAATTCTGATTTAACTCAGAATTTAGTGGGCTTTTGGGCTCATTTCTCTTCATTCTCCTTAAGGAATGGGCCTGCAAATAAATTAACATTTAATTAGGACAATGCAGATTTTATTCTATAATAAGTATGGAAATATGATACTAAATGTGCAACATTAGCGACCAATCACCCACATGAAAACTTCATTATCATCATGAATAGGAGGATCAGTTAATACATTATTTGATGTAGTGAGATAGTCAAAAGGAGTGAAGTCCAGACTGGTATCAGATTCACTAGAATATCCTGAAGACAAAGGACCGGTGAGGGAACGATTGAAGTTGAAATCTAAGTGTTCAGAGGAAGAAGATGGGGAAGACATGATTCAAGAATGAATTTTTTTTGGAAGTTTTTGAAATCAAATTGAAAAGGAAGAGCAAAAATATAGTTTTTAGGTATGAGATAATATATTAATAACAAGCATTATATAAAGGTGAATATTTGTGGAAGAACATGAATAGTAATAATAATTGTTAGAGGTGATGGTTTAGTATGGTAAGAAGTGGTAAAAAAATAAATAAATATTTAATTGAAGATTTATTGCGGGAGAATCCGAAGTACAAATTAACTTTTTATAGAATTGTTTGCCTATATCTTTAGATTACGTATGGTGCACATCTTTCCTTTCTCGAGATTAACATTAGTGCATCTCTTTTTTTGTAGACTGTTGTTGTATCACGGTAGAAAGAATATTAATTACTTCATTTAATTCAGTGTAATTAATATAGTAATTTTTATAAGATTTGATATACGCGAATTGATCTCAGGGTCGCATGGCTAATCCACCCTAGTCGCATATTAAAAATCTTTTACATAAGGCAGAGGAAAGAAGATTGCGACTTTGGTCGCAGTACTGAAGGATGTTGCATTGTTGTACGATAGAATGCGACTAGGGTCGCAGACGTTATATAAAGAAGTTTTGTTATACAATGACTACGACTAGTGATTGCGACTGTGTCGCAGTTGTCATATAAAATTGAAATTATATTGTATTAGGTCGCATAAAAACGTTTTGTTATACTATGAGTGCGATTAGTAACTGCGACTGTGTCGCAGTTGTTATATTATATTAAGTCTGCGACCATGGCATGTTTTTTAAATTTTCAATGCTTCTGCTTATTTTACATTATATTGATCCAATTTTTTTAATTATATTTTTCGATGTATTAAAATTACGAATTTTATAACTGTATATATATTCAACTGAAATTTTGTTTGTTCATGACTTTATTCCAGTTTAGAATTAAAAAAGGGTATTTTGGTCAATTTGTTTCACGATTGTTTAGGCCGGATTTTTTTGATTTTTTGGCGCCAACACACTGCGGCCGATCTGTGGCATATATTCAGCCACGTCACCGCGGGCTGAGAAACTATCTCAGCCTGCAGGCTGAGGTACAGTAACCCATATATATATATATATATATATATATATATATATATATATATATATATATATATATATATATATATAATATATATATATATATATATATATATATATATATATATATATATATATATATATATATAGGGGTTACTGTACCTCAGCCTGCAGGCTGAGATAGTTTCTCAGCCCGCGGTGACGTGGCTGAATATATGCCACAGATCGGCCGCAGAGTGTAGGCACCAAAAAAAAAAAAAATCCCGCCTAAACATTCGTGAATCAAAATGACAAAAATACCCCTTTTTTACTTCTAAACTAGCATAAACTCATCCACAAACAAAATATATATATATATATATATATATATATATATATATATATATATATATATATATATATAGGGGTTACTGTACCTCAGCCTGCAGGCTGAGATAGTTTCTCAGCCCGCGGTGACGTGGCTGAATATATGCCACAGATCGGCCGCAGAGTGTAGGCACCAAAAAAAAAAAAAAAATCCCGCCTAAACATTCGTGAATCAAAATGACAAAAATACCCCTTTTTTACTTCTAAACTAGCATAAACTCATCCACAAACAAAATTTACCTACAGAATTTTCAGCTGAATATATCTACAGTTATAAAATTCTTAATTCTACTACAGACGAAACATGATATCGTTTCGAACATTGCGACCATCATCGCAGAATTAATACAATATAACTTTCAAATTTATATGACGACTGCGGCACTAGTCGCAGTCATAGTATAACAAAAGTCGCAGTCATAGTATAACAAAAACTTTTTTATATCACGTCTGCGACCCTAGTCGCATTCCTTTTTTATATCAGGTCGCATATTCCTTTTTTATATCACGTCTGCGACCCTAGTCGCATTCCTTATTCCCATAAAAATAACAGACGAAACATGCTATCGTTTAGCACTGCGACCTCGTTCAGAACAGCAACCATGGTCGCAATCTTTTTTCAGCACTGCGACCAAAGTCGCAATCCTTTTTCGCATGCCTTATGTAACAAATTTTTATAAGTTTACAAAGTAGATTAGTGTATATCACTTCTTATAAAAAAACTATATTAATTACACTGAATTAAATAAATTAAATGAAGTAATTAATATTCTATCTACCGTGATACAACAACAGTCTCGAAAAAAGAGATGCACTAATATTAATCTCGATAAAGGAAAGATGTGCACCATACGTAATCTAAAGATATAGGGAAAACATTCTATAAAAAGTTAATTTGTACTTCACGCAGTAAACCTTTAGAAAAAAGGAACTCTTCGGATTCTCCCGCCATAACTCTTCAATTAAATATTTAATTTTTTTTACCACTTCTTCCAATACTCAACCTTCACGTATAACAATTATTATTAATATTCATGTTCTTTCACATTCTTTACCTTTATATAGTGCTTGTAACTAATACATTATCTCATATCTAAAAATAATATTTTTGCTCTTCCTTTTCAATTTGATTTCAAAAAACTTCCAGAAAACGATTCATTCTTGAATCATGTCTTCCCCATCTTCTTCCTCTGAACACTCAAATTTCAACTTCAATCATTCCCCCACCGGTCCTCTATCTTCAGGGTATTCTAGTGAATCTGATATCAGTCTGGACTTCAGTCCTTTTGACTATCTCACTACATCAAATAATATTTTAACTGATCCTCCTCTTCATGAGGATGATGAAGTTTTCATGTGAGTTAGTGAGGAGGAAATTATTCCTCTGCCACTTGACGGAGACATGCTTGATGAAAGCATGTCCTCTAATGCTGGAGGCTCGCTTTCTCGCAACGGATCGGACGAAGACTTTGATAGAGACAATCTATTCTGGGAGTTTATCGATGAACAAAAAAACCCTCAAAAACAGGAAGATGATGAGGACGAGGAGAATGAAGACGACGAATCTGCTTATGATGGTGATGACGACGAGGATTAGGATTTCCTGTTCTTCTGATATTCAACGTTATTTTGTCTTCTGTTAACAGCTTTTAATGCTCTTTTTTTTGTAAGGTCTCTTTCTGACCATATTATGTTATAAATAAAATTTACTTCTATCTGTAAAAAAATCTTTCATATTTTTAAAATACATATAAAGTATGCCGTATAGTTATTATTTCTGCATCTTATCTGCGATAATGGTCGCAGTACTCATATAATAATTACATATGAAACTGCGACCATGGTCGCTGTCCAGTCATAAAACAGTTTGATCGTTTGCATTCAATAAAGTTATAAACAGCTGCCATGGTCACAGTCCAAAAATTAAACTATATAAACAGATAATACTGCGAACATGATCGAAATCCTCGATCCTCTCAAATCTTTTTTATTTCACTGTATATTCCACTGTATATCACAAATTAGAAACTGCGACTGCTGTTCTTAAACACTGCGACCATAGTCGCAGTCCTACTTCGCATCCAATAACTAAAAAAAATTCGTAGTTTATAGGTGGCTGAGACAGCAGTTACAGTAAAGAGCAAACATATAAAAACATACGTAAACTGCGACTATAGTATCAGTCCTTAGTCACCGTTATTACATTTAACTTAGCAAAAAAAATGATCCAAAAAAAATGCTGTCGTGAGTACTGCGACCATAGTCGCAGTCCTTGATCGCATGCTATGTGTAAAAAAAAATAATAATTATACATTACATGCGAAAAAAAAGTAAACTGCGACTATATTAAAAATCAGTAAATTTCAAATCATATAACAAAAAAATTAATAAAGAAGCATTCTAATTAGTTTCGTGATTTGATAAAAAAATGTTGACAGTTTTAAAAAAAAAATGTTGACCATAGTCGCAGTTATTAAAGATAATTGTGACACATCACCGCAAGGGTATTTAGTAATTTCAACTGTTTCAATACGCGGGGCGTCCTTTCTAATGTGGCTAATAATGTGCCACGTCTCTCAGACGTGGCTCAATTTTGTCACCCCAGTAAATTGCGGCCCGCTTATAGGAAGAAGTTAAATTACTAAATACCCCTTATGAAAAGCTACTCTTTCGGTAACTTTCGTTATTGTTTATTATTATTTCCCCACAAGACAATTTTTGACCGCTCGTTGTCAGATTTAGAAAAATAAAAAAATTAGACCAATGATTATTTAAAAATTATAAGAGAATAAAAAACAAATAATTTTTAAAACACTGCCGCCAAGGTCGCAGTCATCTACAATACAAATGTAAAAAAACTGCGACCCGAGACGACACAGCGACCAAGGTTGCAGTCATCTACAATACAAATGTAAAAAACTGCGACCCGTTTCAACACTGCGACCAAGGTCGCAGTCATCTACAATACAAATGTAAAAAACTGCGACCCGTTTCGACACTGCGACCAAGGTCGCAGTCATCTACAGTGTACACTGCAAACATAACAAACTGCGACTATGGAAATTAAAAAACAGATGACGTTAAATACACTGCGACCATGGTCGTATGACACTACAACGAATATTGAAACAACTGCGACCCGGGACGACACAGCGACCAAGGTCGCAGTTATCTACAATACAAATGTAAAAAAACTGCGACCCAGGACAATACAGCGACCAAGGTCGCAGTCATCTACAATACAAATGTAAAAAACTGCGACCCGGTTCGACACTGCGACCAGGTTTGTAAATTTATAATTTTTAAACAAAATTTTTTAAACAAAATGATCGGGTGAAATTTTAGAGCTGAAATTTTTTTTGAAAGGCAACTTTTTTACATAAGGTAAAAAGATGTGACAGAGGGTATTTTCGGAAGATACAATGTTGACATGACTGACATTAAATTAGGCGGGATTTTTCATCTTTTTGTCCGCCAAAATTTATGACAGGTATGTCGCTATGATGTTGTCACGTCCTACCGGCTAAGAAACTCTCTCAGCCTGCCGGCTGAGGTACAGTAACCCCATATATATATATATATATATATATATATCTTTGAGTTTTAGAAATTTACATATTTGTCCATGTCGTATTCATATTTTCATATATATCCTCATGTTTTCAACTTATTTTGCAAGAATGTCCTTCTGTCAATGGGAAGCAAACAGACATTAGTAAAATGGATTAAAAGGATCAAATTATCCTTCTAACTGAAGGGCATCCCGTCCTAACCAAATACACAAAGAATTAATCATTCTCAAAGCCCCTGGTGCTGCTTAGAACGTGAGTTTTATGTCTGAATGTCTGAAACTAATAGCAATCAAGTTTTGATGCTCTCTTTAACTCGACATCACCAAACTTATTAATTAAGAGACAAAAAGTTTCATATTTCTTGCTCAAAAAGAAAGTTCCATGTTTCCTCTATAATTCAGCACCTACACTGGGTCCAACGTTCAAGCAAGAAATGAAATGATACGGAATATCAAGAATCATTTTTGCCATCTTCTTCTCAGCGGTGATGCGCTACGCTGGAGGAGTCAGGTTTTCGGGATTGACGATGCGGACGGTGGTGGACACCAGATTTTTTTCACTGTAGATGTAAATATAATAAAAATTTCTGTGTGAATGCAATGTAAATGACAAGAGGAAAAAAAAATTAAAAAATAATATTACACCTATCAAGAATTGAACTTATGACCTCCAATAACTTAAATTTATAAATTATCATTTGATTAGAGCTTAAAAATATTTTTATCCTAGTAAAATTAATTTAAAAAGTTACAGATTATACTATTTTATTATTTTATAAAATTTATTGTGGGTGTCTACGCTAGACAGTATGTGAGTCCGCCCGTGAACGTGAACGTGGATGAGGAGGTCGGACGCTGTGGTCGAGAGTTGTTTGGCGACGAAAATGCTCTAAGTAATTCAATTTTTGGTTTTATATACCCGGACTTGACCCAAAACCACCCAACCACGCAACAGTGTCCTATGATCATGAACAGGACCTAAATTAGATAGGCAATATACAACCGGATATGTTGATGAATGATTAAGTATTATATTTAATTAATTGCAACGGACATGGATCGGTTTAGAGAAATGAGATGAAGTTTTTTTTTTTTTTTTTTTTTTTTTTGAAATAAAGAGACAGAAGAAAAAACAAATGAGAAGTCATTGCCGTTAAAGAGTAACTTTGTCTACTTATCCTATTTTACATATTTGCAAAATAAGCTACAAATAGGGTGATATATAAGAAAGTTTGGAAAAGAACAAGGATAAATATGTTGTAATAGTTTAAAAACTCCAAAGATAAGTGGGGGATTTCGGCTGGGCGTCCTATATTAAACTTATTTAGGAAAATTTTCAATTACAACTTTTTTCGCCTGGCCTCATTTTTCTTAGCGGGCGCTAGATTTCAGATAAGTGTCTAGCAGAGTTTTAATCACGAAATGAAAAAAAGACTAAAATACCCCGGTTTAAACTTTTAACCTGGACCACGACAACAACTGAAAGCGCTACGCAACTGCAACTGCGACTTCAACTTCGAAGCGTTGCGTAATTGCCACTGCGACTTTATGAGAACTGTCGGGTTGCAGTTCTCATGATCGCAGTCCTTATTATGAGGACTACTACTCATAATAAGGACTGCCACCAACTCCTCTCACTGTGTTACTCTCCTATAAAATCCTACCTCCCCCAAAATCGAAACTAAGTCATGAGTCACAGTTCTTGAGTCGCATTCTTTACATAAAAAAAAATTCTCACATTTCAGCATTGTCATATCTAGCAGAAAACAAATAAAAAAAACTTAAGGTCACAATTATTTATATAAGGACTTTGTAAAAACTTTGACTGCAGTAGTAATGATTGATATACAATTCAAATCTAAATATCACATCGATCACAAACACAAGCAAAACTCATCGCGAGCACGAACAAACGAGATTTGCAAAAGGTCAAGGTTGATCTCAAAAAAAAATGGTCCGGGGCTTTGTCTCTGAGCCTCTAGGAGGGGGCCTCCCTGCCCCCTTCCAACACCCATGACGACCTAATCGCGCAAGTCGATTTGTGAATTATTCTGCGTTAGGATCATGGTTGAAGGGAAATCAACGTCATGAGCAATAAGAAAGGGTAAAAGAGAAAATAAAAATATATAAAGAAATAGTACTTGGAAGGAATCAATTTACACTGACGTGGATTGAGGTTGAGGCGAAAATAAATTTGTAATTGCGATTTTTCCTAAATTAATTAAAAAGAGAGGAGTCCAATGTCAATTTTCTAATTATAAATATGCTACGCATTGCGCATTTTATATCACTTATGTCACATTTTCTTCATTTATTTTTAAATAAAACTCTGATTTTTAATGTATTTTTCATGTTTAGTGGTTTACAGTGTAATTAACGAAGGAAATGAAGAGATTGATAGATTTATTCAATTAAATCTAAATAATTCAAAGGATGAAGCAAATCAAAGGGGTCAATTCAAATCTAAAGGTTCTAAAGGTTATTTTATCTGAAAATTGGATATATCAGATAAGATAATATCATCTAATTTCAAGAAAAAAATGGATTGTTTGAAAACCCTATCAGTTTCGCTGAAGATTAATGGATATTTTATCAATTTTAGAAGACAAATTGAAAATCCAAGAGGATAAATGGATAGAGAAGAGATCAACGGATGAGTTGAAGCAATTTAAATTAAGATTCAGACTGAATATATTTTAGTATTTTAATCATAACTTTCGCTACCAAAACTCAAATCCGATGATTAAAGATGATCCAGAAAGAAAACTTAAAGGGTTATAATTCTTATGCTGATCACTCTTTTGAAATCTATCGTTTGATAAGTCATATTCAGCAATCAATATGATAACAAGCTGCAGATCAGAATTGAATTTTTACATAAAATTTTAGATAAATTAAATTAAGTTTAGAGATAAAGGGAAGATTCAAATTCAGCCAGCCCCTTATCTTCATACACTTCCTATCCCTCTGTCTTTCTTCTATAAATACCCTCATACCTCGAAGGCAAAAGGGGCACTATCTCAGAAAGAGAGCTTTAGTTTAGGTTTCTCTTTTCTTTTCTTCTTCAATGTAATTTTTATTTTTATTTTTTATTTTCTTTTAAGTTAGAGAGAGTTATATGATTAAAAGAGAGTAAGAGTTATTGTAGAGGGATACTATGTAATTTTTTCTTCAAGAAGTATATGTTGAAGGTGACAATCAATGGAGGTTTCCCACTTTTCTTCATCATACTCAGTCTGGCCAAGTACTTCTTTCATGTACTTCTTTTTTCTACTTTACTTTACATTACTTCACATCTAATCATGATATGTTAATTTACAGTAGAGGTAAATCTTCTTCCTTTATCTCTTTTCTATTTTTTCCTTAGCTTAATTTAACAATTTTCAATCAACACTTTCTCTTTTAATTCTTTTTCTTTGAACTTATTTTCCTTTTCTTTTGAATTAACAAAACCATCTTAAATACTCTTCTTTTATTTTTTTTTATTTCTGATTTTTGTACCAACAATTTTCTTTATTTGTTTCCTTTTCTTTTGTAACTAAAACAAACAACAACAACACCATCTATTCTTCTACCATCTCCTTCTTAACGTAACTTGACATTCTTTATTTTTTTATAAAACTGAGAGAATAGGTATTAACTAGTTTCAGTAAATTAAAAGAAGAAACTTACTATAAAAATTCCATCGCTATCTCTCCTTGTGGATCATGACCCGTTAGCCTTAGGCTACACGGTTGAGGACCTGACACTGTTCTAAAGTTTGTATTTTTCTATGCAGGTTTGGCTCGATCATAACAAATTTTGGGGCCGTTGCCAGGATGGGCTGTAAGTTTTCCTTTTTCTTGATTTACTTTAACAATTCAACTCTTTTTCTTGTTTATTTTGATGTACAGGGGCCAATTATAGAAAACTAGGAGCTGCAGTGGATATATTACTATTATGCACCTCTGTCCAATAAGACAGAGCATCAGAGCCTACAACTGTGGTGAATTACTAACTGTAATTTCTTATAAATTGCTTGATTTTTAAAGATTTAAATCTTTGCAGTGATTAGTTTATTTGTTTAACTTACTCTGTACATGTTTCCAATCAACAGTAACCTGTCGCTTTGTAAATACTAAAAAAAACGTTTAGACTCTTGTATTTCAGGACATCTGTCTATTTTGTTTCCTTACATTACTGTTGAAGAGTGCTGGAGAAAAAGGTACATCTGCATTGCACATAGCTAAGGAAACACACTTGTATGTTATATTGTTTGAGTGTTATTTTGCTATATACTTGCACACGAACACTAAAACAATTTAAGGACACATCCTTAAATAAGATATGGTGGGGAAATCATTACCCTCCCTAAACCCACAAACTATCTCCTCACTCACTAACCCAGCCTAACTTAAAATTGAGTAGATATTGGCCCTAGGAACATCTCCGACTCAAATAGGGATTGTCCTAAGGAGAAAGTTGTTAGAAGTTGACTCTTACTAAATCGGTCTCTAAGGTTAATGATTGAGGGGGCGAAACCCCAAAAGCTGGTGGTTTGACATAATTAAACCTGCTGCCTAGGCACAGATACCTCCCACCAATCTTGTCTCTACCTGGCCGATTAACTTGTGGTCAGGTTCTACAATATACTTCCTGTGGATAATCAACAGTTAGGAGTCATCTAGGTCTAAGCTCTACCATAACATAAGCTAAATTTTTCTTTGTTTTCTTATTTGTTTATTTGTTTGTTTTTATTTGTTCTTGTGAAAATGGATTATAATTACAATTATTATGATTATAACTCAAATCCATAATTCATCGCAACCTCTTTCACTTTGGATATTACTAACCCGGCATTACATAACTTTAACTTTAACCAAGTATGCCAGATTGGTCTTATCCGAATCAATATATGCCACAATCCCAAAATTATGAACAAAAATGGGACAATCATCATTTCTCTTCACCGAGTTAGTGGGGATACAACTTCCCCGTGTCTTACTATCAATAACATTACCAGCAAATAGCTTCATATACTCCATACAAGACGAACTTATAGAAGAAAAATCTTCTTTAGAAAAGACTTTTGAAGCCTTCCTTAAGTCAACACGATAAGTACAAATCATAGCGGACTCAATTCTCTCAAACAATTCCCAAATCTAATATCCTTACTCTAATTTTCAAGTCAAACCATAACAAGAAGAACATGTTGACATAGAAAAGAATATTGAATTCATGATTTAGTCCTAAAATGATATTATTCAATCTCAAATGGATTGTCTCCAATCGCTCAATAGGTTAAAAATAAAAGTAAGTCATTTGGTCAACACAATTAATGATAGGAATGAGAAAACTCTACCTAATACATTTTCGATAATTCCTAATTCTCCTAACCATATTGATGAAGAATCGTGGTATCTTGGAGATTTTAACCAAGATTCAGTTTCATCATATAATTTTGAACTTGATCAATGTCAACCCATTGATAAATTGGCAAATTTTCATTTCAATGAGATTGAACTTGAAGATGATTGTGACACTGATTTCAATGTAGTGATTCAGTTCTACTTTTTGAACCTATGCTGACTCCGGTATCCTTACCCAATTTGGAACCAATTTCAAAGCCAACATTGACTCCTATCCCTATAGAGCTTGAACATGAATCACTTATTTTGGATAGTCACATTCTATTATTGGGAATTGAATGTGAACTTGAATTTTATGATTTGGACCAAACCCATGAACCAACTCCGACTCTCAAACCTAAACTTGATTTGAGTTTAATTCCCGAGTTAGTATTGTTCCTATTCCTTTCATTGTTGAGCCCAAATAATCCATTCCACAAAACCACATTTCACCGTTGGACTAAGATTTGAATCAATATGACTCCGTGATGATATTCTAAGATTGGTCATATAATCGGAAAACATTTCATGCTAGGATCTTGCACGATCCTATTCATATCGGGGAGTATAAAAACGCTAATAAGAAAGAAAAAATAAAAGGTGAGTTTCATGAAAATTTACAGTATCTAGATTGGGCAGAAATGCTTGGCTCAATGAGACCCACCACCAGAACCACCACCTTGAGGTGACAATTTTCCTTTCCTTTCTCCTTTTTCATATGTTATTGCATTTCATTCATACATTGAGGACAATGCATGAGTTAGGTGTGGGGGAGCGTTTACTAATATACTAACTTTACTAATTTAAAAAAAAATCCTTTCTTTAAAAACTTTTTGAAAATGAAAATAATATTTTGACTTATTTTTTTAAGAAATTGAGTTAAGTTTAAGGAATAAGAGGATCATAATTAAGAGTTCTTATACTTGGATAAAATAAAATTATTTGTTAATTTTGAGGTTAGAAAGAAAAATTGAAAAAGTAATTTAGTCTTGATTTTTACGTTTAATGAGATATGTACACTTTATACACTTACTAACTTATTGTTCTAAAATAAAGATTCTTATGCCTTATAAAAAAATAAATAAAAAATTATTATGTAAAAAACCTCTGATTAAGCTGGGTATTTGTGCCTCATTAAGCATAAGTATTCACGCCTAAAAGCAGTCCATGTAATAAATAAAACTTTAGTTTTGTGGCCTTATTTACTCGAGTCTTAAGTCCTTGGGGTGTCTTATCGCCCGGTGCCCTAAAACACTCTGATTTGGGAGTCATCGACTAAGGCTCGTTACATGGGCAAATTAGAAAGCCTAATAGAGCTAAGGGTTGTTACTGCCATAAATGAAAAAATATATAATAAAAATTAAAAAGGCATAAGAGTTAGAGTTGAAAAATCCTGAGTCAAATTTTCACTATCACAAGGTGCATATGACTTAGAGTAAAACAATAAATTAGATGAGAAATACAGTTTTAATCCTTACATTAATTGAAAACAAGTTGTTGAATAGAGACTATGTTTATGAATAACTAGGTTTTGATATTCTTATAACTTATAGATTACTCGAGTTTTCACATTAATACTTCAAATATTTTTTTCTTTCAAAATGTGTTTTCAAAAAAATGGTAATACTTTGTTTTTTTCTTTATGGATTTTGTGGCTGCAATCCACTGAAAATTTTTACGAGACAAAACTCGTCCTCTAAGGTTAACTTAGATGTTTAATAGTTTATTGCACGTGTTAAGTGTAACCATGATTCTTACGAAAGTGAGTTAATGTTAGGTCAGTTTTATTTTTCTTTTCTTTTTATTTTGCTCGAGGACGAGCAAAAAATAAGTGTGGGGGTGTGATTGTGCACGCGCATTACACATTTTGTATCACTTATGTCAAATTTTCTTAATTTATTTTTAAATAAAACTCTGCTTTTTAATGTATTTTTCATGTTCAGTGGTATACAGTGTAATTAACGAAGAAAATGGAGAGATTGATAGATTTATCCAATTAAATCCAAATAATTCAAAAGATCAAGCAAATCAAGAGTGTTAATTCAAATCCGAAGGTTCTAAAACTATTTTATCTGAAAACTGGATATATTAGATAAGATAATATCATCTAATTTCAAGAAAAAATAGATTGTTTGAAAACCCTATCAGTTTCGCTGAAGATAAATGGATATCTTGTCAATTTTAGAAGACAAACTTAAAGTCCAAGAGGATAAATGGATAGAGAGAAAATCAACGGACAAAATGAAGCAATTTAAATTCGAATTCAGACTGAATACATTTTAGTATTTTAATTATAACTTTCACTACCGAAACTCAAATCTGATAATCAAGATGATCCAGAAAGAAGACTTAAAGAGATACAATTCGTATATTGATCACTCTTTTCAAATTTGTCGTTTGATAAGTCATATTCAGCAATCAACACGATAACAAGCTGCAAATCAGAATTGAATTTCTACATAAGATTTTGGATAAATCTAATCAAGTTTGGAGATAAAGTGAGGATTCAAATTCAGAAATAACCAGCGCCTATCTTTATACGCTCCTATCCCTCGGTTGTCTCCTATAAATACCCTCATACCTCGAAGACAGAAAGGACACCATCTCAGAGAGAGCTTTAGTTTAGGTTTTTCTTTTCTTCTTCGATATAATTTTTATTTTTATTTTTTTATTTTCTTTTAGGTTAGAGAGAGTTACATGATTAAAAGAGAGTAAGAGTTATTGTAAAGTGATACCATGTAATGTTTCTTTAAGAAACTTATATTAAAGGTGACAATCAATGGAGGTTTCCTACTTTTCTTCATCGTACTCAATCTAGCCAGACACTGCTTTTATGTACTTCTATTTACTACTTTACTTTACATTACTTCACATCTAATCATGATATGTTAATCTATAATAGAGATAAATCTTCTTCCTTTATTTCTTTTCTATTTTTCTTTTTAGCTTAATTTAACAATTTTCAGTCAACACTTTCTCTTTTAATTCTTTTCTTTGAACTTGTTTTTCTTTTCTTTTGAATTAACAAAACCATCTTAAATACTCTTCTTTTATTTCTTTTTATTTTTGATTTTTGTGCCAACAATTTTCTTTATTTGTTTCCTTTTCTTTTGTAACTAAAAGAAACACCACCACCACCTCCTCTTCTTCTACTATCTCCTTCTTAACATAACTTGACATTTTTTATTTTCTTTTTATAAAACTGAGAGAATATGTATTAACTAGTTTTGGTAAATTAAAAGAAGAAACTTACTATAAAGCTTCCATCGTTGTCCCTTCCTATGGATCACGACCCGTTAGCGCTAGGCTGCACTGTAGAATTGAGCACCTAGCACTGTTTTAAAAGTTTGTATTTTTCTATACAGGTTTGGTTTGATCATAAGACTAACACCTTAAAAAAAAAAAAAAGCTCCTCTCTTATTAACTTATGGGTAAGAACTTTTAATTCAGAACCTGGCCCAAATTATCTTACTGTAAAATTTGGGACGGCTCCTCTGTTGGGCCTGGACCCAGGCTCTATGTCAAGTTACAATCCTATATGTTGTTAGGCTTCCTTTTGTCATCAAGTCCAACTGTCCTACCCTTAATCCGTATTATTTTTTATATAGTCTAAAAAAATATAAATCATTTTGCTAAATATAATCAGTATCAAAACCAAATAACTACTTAAATGGAAGTATAAAATAAAATAATAATTTTATATCATAATATCATTGAATAATTCAATTTCAACAATGAAGGATGCCTAAATTGCACTTTAATACCCTAAAGTTTCATAGATATTGCATTTAAATACCCTATTAATTTCTTTGTTGCACATAAATATCGTATAGTAATATCTCTTAGCACTTTGATACACACTATTATTTTATTTTTATAATATTCTTTGAAATATTCTCAGGTGAAAAATATGTGACTCTTTTGGACAATTATACATTCATCTTAATCTTTATTCTTTAAACTTTATTTATCTCATTTCTTAAAACTCATGAACTACAAACTCAATACTTGTCATCCTCTAACTCTCTTTCTTTTTGACACATTTTATTATTATTATTATTATTATTCTATGACATTTTCTTCGAAAAATATTGCCCCAAATCACTTTAGAAAATAATTTCATGACAAAATTTGAAATTATATATAGCTTGCTCCGGATTAACTTGACGAAATTTCAAAACCATCATAAAGAAATTTTATAAATAAAAAATCGTTCTTTCAGAATCATCATGTGTCATCTTTAAAGAAATTTTAATCATATTTTTCTCATATGTTTCTTTGTAAACTAGAGTTTGAAACTTAGAATTTGTCAAGAAAATAGAATTGGAAGATAAGGATAATTTTGTTCTTTTAGATCTATTATTAACAAGTTGTGATAGATTTTTTTTGAAAAAACTATTGTGTATTTATGTGCAACAAAAGAATAAAACAGTATTTAAGTGTAATATCCTGAAAACTTTAGGGTGTTATAGTGTAAAGGATTGCACAATGAGAAGAAAGTGAGGAAAAAGCAAAGAGAAGAGATCTCTGTGTCCCCAAAAAAGATGCGATTTTTTGCTCTTGTCCCTTTCTTCTTCTTCTGCACTCTTCTCCTGCACCCAATCTCTGTCAATGGCGGCAACTCTTCCGTCCCTCCTCTCACCCAAATGCCACGCGATCTCTATCATTCAAGGTATCTTCTTTCAAGTTCTCTCAATTCGATTATTTATTTATTTAAAATTATTTTCTTTTGCCTGCGTGTTTTGTCTCTCAATTCTGTGATGTTTCTAATTTTGTAATTTGATGGGGCTAGTTTTTTTTTCCTTTCGTCTGCGTGTTTTGTCTCTCAATTCTGTGATGTTTCTAATCTAGGAATTTGATGGGCCTAGCTTGAAGATTAGATTGGATCCAACTTTTCTTTCTCTTTTTCTTTAATCGTTTAAGAAAACAAAACATGATAGTCAGTTTTTGTTGGAAATATATCCAAATTATTCAGGCCATGATCTTTGAGAACTATTGTTCAGTAATCATATTCAATTTCGACACATGAGAAGCTTTCCTGAATGGGATTTTGTTGTGAGTTTCTCAGAAACTGATCCTTTTGCAGTGATGAATTGTTCAAAGAAGTCAGTTCATTGGTGCGGCGGCATCCCGATACATTAACTGTGAGTGGTTTAGCTAATTTTCTTATCCTGATGCCTACTTATGTATTAAATCACATAGTTGCCCATTCAAATATGCTTTTTGGGTGAACTTGAACAGTTACAAACAATGAGAGCAGGAAACAAGGGCTATGCTGCCGAGATAGTTGTGATTACGTTAGATCGTGTTAAGAAGCTGAAAGCCGACAATTTGAAGTTCCGGATCCTTCTTGTGAGTTCAATTACTGAGTTCTTTTTTCCTGTTTATTTAGGATACATAATTAAATTAATCTAGAGATTTATTTTTGTCATAATATCACATTAAACTTTCTATATCCTTTTGAAATGAAAGATAGATATTCAGTTTAGTCGATGAACATTTAATCAAAAGTAGCAGTATTGATTTTCTTCTTCGAACTGTTCAAGCATTCAATGTTTTATCGATTTTTTGATGGTTGGTACTTTGTTTTACTGGCTGGCAATTTTAGCATGGCACTCATTCATTTTTCGTCATTCAGAGCTTCGGACAGCACGGGAGAGAGCTTATAACCACTGAACTTGCTTTGCACCTTCTTTCCGTTCTAACTGGAGAACTTAGGTTGCGTGGCATGAATACGGATTCCTTCAATAGAATATTGGATAATCTTGTAATAAAGGTTAGTATACAGCATAGAATCAAGTGTTCGACGCACTGCCTAGCCTTATTTTCCATTATTAGGTTTGCATTTCCCCTTGTTTTGTTTTACTATTTTTTTCACCATAAAAGTACTTTGTATCTTAAGAATTATGTGTTTATGTTTTGATCATATCTGTTTATATTTATGAGTTCTCTTTTCTATTTTATGACTAGCTGCATAAGTGGCTGTAATCCACCACTTCACCATCTAGGTTGGAAGTTGGAGTCACCATCTAGGTTGGAAGTTGGAACACGTACCATGGTGACATGCGGAAAGAATCCATATACTTGCAGAAGTCAACACCATCTCTTTATCTTTTTTTATTCGAGCACTTGCCTTACAGTATTTGATACGAATTTCATTTATAACCTAATTAAGAAAGCATTCCTCTTAATTGGTGAAAATACTTAAACTACAAATCAAGAACCCACCCTTATAAGTCTAACATTTACACATTACTTCATTTATATGAATTTCACATACTTGTAATTCATATACCCATATATGCGAGTTGAACTTGGACATGGAACACAATTGTCAAGTGTCCGAGTGTTAAGTGTCGAACAGCAGGAGTGCACACACATGTGCGCGCGCACACACATTCGCACATGCCACATGCGTGCCAGCACGCACGCACGCAAATTTACCGCATGTATATACATATGTGTATATACATTAATGTGTGTGTTAGCGTGTGTGTCTTTGTGTGTCTGTCTCTAATATGTGTGTGTGTGTCTCTCTCTCTCTCTCTCTCTCTCTCTCTCTCTCTCTCTCTCTCTCTGTGCATGTGTGTGTTTCTCTCACCAATGAATCAAACATTGTTTGGAGAAGCATGCTACAAAGCTCGCTTTGTAGTGTAGCGTCACTTAAATTTTATGCAGCAGGTGCTGAAAGCACAAATCAAATGAACCAGTACGCTTTTGGAATGCTTTCGTGCATGAAAAGCATCGTGTTAGAAGCAATGCTTTTGCCTAAATCATTTTCTATTTTTTTTAATTTGGGAACTTAATGCGAGCCAGTCCCCATTTGACTCCCGGGTTCTTGTTTTGTGTTGCTTTTGACTTAAAGTAGCGGGAACTGGGCCTTTTACCTTGGGTGGCCTTGAGTTAAAAGCTAGGGGATCCCTTCACATACCTACTAACCAGAGCCTAGAGAGGCGGAGGCTCTTCCTCTCCCTTTCCTCTTCCAATCTCATCTAGGAGTCAGGATGTCCCTTTCCTCCTCCGGTGTCATCTAGGGCTTAGGAACTTTCCTCCTGCCACTGTTCACCTCCCCGCCCCTAAAAACTCCTGTGTTCCCTTAAATTATGCCAACAACCAAATCTGAGCAAAAATTTGCTCCAACAACCTGCATAGTTGTATAATCATGGTTTAAATTGTGAATTTGTGATAACTACGGTGCTAACGACTTGAATTGGGTTTCATATTCATTGTAAATATGCATATCAAAGTCTTGTTGTAGTATACATTTGATGTGTGATTAAACAGTTGTATTATGTGTAACTTTTGCATCTTTGTATTATTTTTAAAAAAAAGTTTGCACGACTTTACTAAATTTTAATTTTTTTTTTTACTTATCATTGCAAATTTTTATTTGAAAAAAAATATTTTGGAGCAAAATGTTTGGCTCCCATGTGTTAAAAATTGTTAGCGTGTAGCACGAAGCGAGATATAAGCATAGCATAGCGTAAGCTATGTGAATTTTAAGTTGTAGATATATATATGAGCTCTCTTTAACCCTCCTTGCTTACCTGTCACATAATTATATAGTTGGAAAAAAATGGCACATGTTTTGTATGGCAGTGGGAATAAAAAAAATAAAGAAAAATACTCATTATCAATTAATGTTTCTATTCCATTCTATATATTCTTTCTTATCTTCTCCCTTCTTTTAATACATCGACACCCTATTTTCCTTTTTTTTAATGAGCCATGTTCATTTTGTGTGACAGGTATTGTGTTATGTTGTGTCCAAGTGTCCAATAAAGTTCTTTTTTTGTGTTGTGATGTGGTAATGAGCCATGACTTCACGAAGTTTTTCCTGCTTAATGCTTCCTTTTGCCAAAGATATGCTACCTCGCTCCAGATTAATCACCGTAACAACACTCAAAGGGCGTGTTTGGCTGCAAGGAAGTGGGCAAAAGTAAGAAATGGGGAAGTATAATTGCTCACTTTCCTATCTATCCAAACACCGGAAAAGGAAAATAAGAAAACCCTTTTTTTTTTTTCTCTTTTTCTTTTTACACGATCACTTCCTCACTTCTAGGGTGCTATTAATTTTGTTGTCATGTAAATCTCATTTGTAATAAGTTGTAACTCAAAACAGTTAATTTTTTGATCATGTAAATTTCATTTGCATTTTAATTACAATCTAATTTTTATTTTTCTTAATTAATTTTTTTTAATATTATTTTGCGGTCAACTTTTTCACTTTCACTTTCACATTACCATCCAAACACCGAAAAAGATATAACATTTTTCAAACCACACTTCCCAAGAACATCTAAGTGCCGAAAAATTCACTAATCAATTCTCAAGTTTCAAAAGGAACTATTACTACTTCCTCACTTTCACCCCTAATCAAACAACCCCTAAGTTAGTATTTGATTTTCTATTGCACTATGTTTATTGTTTTATTTCATTAGTCACGGGTCTTTTTTTGTAAGTAATGTTTCAGAGTGTCTTAGAGAAGGGAAAACTGGAGTTCTAGATTAATTGCAAATAGTGGTTTTCACAAATGTATACTTCAAACCTACGCATATCACATATCTATGGCATTGTGAAATATTTGTTTCCAAGGTTTTATTTGTGAGATTTTGTTTACAGGAGATTCTGCAATATTTACTTTTAATTTGTCAGCCATTAAATTCATTGTGCCGTCATTATGTATTTTTTAAAATTTCCGTCATATAATACGTTGAGGTGCTTGCATGCACGTGTGAATGCTTGAAAGCAAATATAGAAAAAGTCGTTTTCCCTTCTTTTTCCCTAATTGGGTATATCAGCTATAATGAAGTTTTTATAAAGGTGTTTATATTCTTCAAACTCCTATTGAAATCTATCTAATAGCATATTCGAATAAATCCAAATTTTATTCTACGCAAGTCTTAAGAAATCTAACTGATTTTATTTATATCCAATCATAGTAATCTTAAGAAATACTATGATTGGATATAAATAAAATCATAGTAATCCAAATTTTATTCTACCCAAATTTTATTCTACTCAAATCTTAAGAAATCCAAATATTACTAATCTATAAATAAAGTAAGAATTAAAATTAAGTGGAATACATTATATTAATCTAGTAATAAAAAAGAATTTATCTAATAATAAAAATTATTCTAATATTAAAAATTATTAAATTATTAATAAAAATTTTAATCTAATAATTATATGTAATCTAATAATTAAAAATGAATTTCTCATAATCTAAAAAGATTAATCTAATAATAAAAATTATGAAGCTAATTACAATTAACTGTCAGCAATACAAAATTGCATGACTACAAAAATTAACTGTTTGTGCTGCTAGTGGGTTGTAAGTGAGGTTTGCATGACCCCAAAATTAACTGTTTGCGTTGTGAGTGAATCGTAAGTGGGATGCAAGTGCATTTTACAACTTATGGCCCAAACAAATATTGTAAGTCGTAAGTCACAATTACCACTTGCGACTTATGGTCTTTTACGGTGAAACAAACATACCCTAAGTTTCTAATATGCACTCTTGCAAAAAAAAACCCAAACATCTGAAATTAAGAAATACCCCTATGCTTGCATAAATCTCCTAAATAAATAATAATCAAATTACAATCTTGATCAAATTTAGGACTACATTATTTGGAGTAGAAGCAAGTATCACCCTGGTGTTTTTTGTTCAAGGAGAACTAGGAAGCTTGAAAGACATTAAAGTTTAAACCCTTAATAGACTTTTGGTTCAGTTCATTCTAGGAGCATGCCTTGTAAATTGTAATCATTGGTGATTTTGATCTATTTGTTGATTATTTTTCATTCTGTATTTAGAAGAAACTATTCCTTGTCTAGCAAGTATTGTGAACAATTACAAATTGCTTATTGGAGTTGGGACCGAGGATTGCTAATTTTGGGAGAGCTCAATGATGGTCAGTCTTCATTGCACTGGTTTTTCACTGCTTTTTTATTATTTTCCCAAAAATTTTGGACGTCTTGTTGCATGCAGCTTAATGGACTTTCAAAAAGATAGTGGTTTCCTCCCATTGAATATAATGACATGTACTGAACAACCAACTTATATCTTTTTCGTAAATTGACTACTGCCTCATTTGGAAAGATGGATCTGACAAACTACTCTTATTTCAGAGTAGATCTAACACTGCATGGAAGTGTGGTTTTTTTTTTTTTGGGGGCTCCAAAGGTGTGGTATCATTTAAAACCTTTCATTGATGTCTCTGCAAAAATGTTGATCCTCTGATTTAAAACATTTTCTAATAAATGCCATTACTTCTGATGCCATAATGTGGAGGATGTTCTTCATATTGCCATTGAAGCATGTATGATTGGTTTGGAGGGATAGTGGTGAGGTTTATAATTCTACTGAATCTGCTGATCTTTTGGTCTTTATTGGATGCTTGGAAGTTGGAACTACTATAGAAAATTGTCTTTGAAGATGAACAAAGATTTGCAACTCTCTGGGAGCTTAGAGAGCTAGATGCTGTAGTAGACTTGACAGTAAGAAGCCTAGGGTATCTCTGCGGCGATTTTGCAGCTAAACGGTAGGTGAATATAAGATTACATCTTCATTTAACTTTCAAAGATAAAAAATTGTCGGGTGTCGAAGGTGATTTTTGAAAGATCCATGCTGAAAATTTACTGTCCCTTGTTCTGAAATGGATAAAATTTCAAAAACAAAAGGTGGGACTGGTTTCAAAAACTAAATGGCAGCTGGTTTCAAACAAAACACAGGAGGGTTGCATTTGGTTGTGGTGTGTACTGAAACAATACCCATCTTAGTCTGCAGGTGAACTTTTGCATTCTTTTTTGCTGTTTCACCTAATATTTGGTTATGTTAGTTTTAATAATTATACTTTTAAATCTGTAAAGTCATTATTATGCTAACTGATTTACTGGATAAAAGCCTATGTTTTGTGTATAAATAATTAATAATTTATTCAATTTATTATTCATGAAGATGATACGCATATGTTCATGTATCTGGTTTAACAATTATAGTGAGTGTTTTAGATTTTTGAGATGTTTAGGCTCATATAAAAAGTAGAAAAGGAAGAAACTTGCAGTTTATGGAACTCAGGGTTCTGAATTTGAACTAAATTTGAAAGCATTGTATCAGTGTTATGTTTAACTTAGGATTTTAGGATGTAAGTGGATGGGAAAAGGATCCACGGGATGGCTAACAAGAGGAAGATCTAATTTCAGTTGGGTTTATTCTGAAGAGGGAAAAAAAGCAAGAAGAAGAAGACTAATACAGAACTCCTACCTAATCAAGCCATGAAAGAAGATATGTATTTGATAAGAGGTTGTAAGATTTGCTTTTAGTTTTAGTTTTCTTTTTCTTTTTCTTTTTTAGGGAGTGGGGGTGATGCATCCTCAACCTATCTTCGGCTTGATCTGCGATTTGTAAGACAAAATGGGTCAGCTGGGGGCCAGATCACTAACGACCCCCCTCTGACGCTGAAGTCACTCACTTCTAATTGGGATGTAACTTGAACTAGGAGCGAGGAGTTCGTGTGACCTGACTGAGGCCCCTAGCACCTCTCTTTATAGACGAGGGATCACCTAGACCAGTTAGGTGCCAGCTAGGGTAGCGGGTCCCATGATCCACGATCACCTAGACCAATTTGTGCTTTGGAAGGTTCAGCCATTTCAATTTCTTAGAGAGAGAATTTTGTTCCCAGAAGTATTCATTAGGAGCACAATAGCTTAAATATTGAAAATTACAGTATTTATGCCATTGTCCTATGTAATAGCGAGTATCATACAGTGACATTGATGAGCAGCAAAGGTGTACAAAGTTTCAAGCATATCTAGCTTAAGTGAGGGCTGCTTACTAATACTCATTTGTAGATGTAGGAGATTCCTCTAATTCTACAATTTAATTTTTCAACGTTTACATCATTTGATTTGATAGTTCCCTCAACATCCTTTTTGCTTGAAAGAAAACCTTTCCAATTGGTCCTTTTCCATGAAAAGCCAATCCGAGATTAATCAAGTCTTTTCCTAATTTTCTATAGCCGTCATGAATTCAAGTTCATTATGTTTTTCTTCTTCCGAGGAAGAAGTAGATTAAATACCGCCAAATCATTGTCCTTGTGGATCGGATCACTCGTGTAAGGAAAGGAATAGAACAGACTTGCGGGGCGTATCGACTGGAAATAAATCAGCCTTGTCAGATGGATTCACGGTTCAAAGACTTGGCCGAGTCGTATCCATCTCGGCCCGCTCCGAGACGAGTCCGAGTCAGGAGTCGGTCGACTCAACCCAGAGGAGACCAACTCGGCCGAGAATCGGAGTCGATCGAGTCGGCTCGAAACGTATATTCACCTGTGACGAATGGGTATAAAGAAAAAAAAGGAAAAGGAAAAAAAGAAACTTATTTATCTCTCGCTCAGATCTGGAGATCGTCGCCGCTGCTCGATCGTCACCGCTTAGATCTGGACCCTCTGCTGCCCGATCGCCGCCGACCGCTCCTCCTCAGCCCCAGGTGATGTTCCTCCCTCTCTGTCTCTCTCCCCCCTCTCTCCCCCTGCTCTCTTTCTCCCCCCTCTCCATCTTTCGTCCCTCACTCTCTCACCCCCTCCCTCTGTTTCTCTCCCCCTCCCTCTCTCACCCGCTCTCTCCCTCCCTTTCCATCTCCCGTCTCTCTCTGTCTCTTTCCCCTCGCCCTCCCTCTTTCCTCTTTTTCTGATCTCTCCCCCTCTCCCCCTCCGAGGTATAAAAGAAGCAGAAGATGATGGTGGTGGTGAAGATGTGAGGATTTTATCCAGTTCTAGTAGTGATGATGGTGAAGATGGTGATGATAATGATGACAGTGATGGCGGTGATGGCGGCGGTGGTGATGATGATAATAATGAGGGCAACAATAGTGCTGATGAAGGAACTTATAGTCTTGAAGGTTATATGCAAAATTGAGTTTAACATCAGGCCAACATTATGGTATGACATATGCCTATGACTACAGACCACAACTTGAGAGATCAACGAGCACTAGTATCAGTTTATCTACTTATCGCAGAGATGATTATGATGATGATTTTGTGCCTCATTACAATTCAATGTGAAAATAACTACATTAGCATGTATTTATGAATGTAATTTGTGTAATTTGCTATATTGTGCATGTATTTTGATATGCTTCTATTGATGACGCGTATATTTATACTTTCGCTTTACGTTTAGTGTGCTAGGTGATATGTTTTGAACATGTGATACATGAATGTGGATGTCTACATTTTTTTTTAAGATTTGTCCTGATTTTGTCAGAATTTTTCAAGCTTTCTATGTACCGTTTTGCGTGTATCGCCTGAGATCGATCCGAGTTGCTTCCATCTCAGTGCCCGCCGAGTCGACGGCCGAGACCGCGACTGTGAACCATGGATGGATTAGAGAGGATTGGGTTCCTTTGCAAACAATGCAGGCTAAAATTGATAATTATTCCTATACAATTTGAACTATCCATAGAGTATTAGGCCTAAAAGTCTGGTTATTTGCAGACGAGTAATAATAGACCTTTATTTATCTTGTCATTCTGTCCAGTGACAGAACAAAAAAAATTAGAAACAAGTTATTCTTTTTTCCTTTTGGGATAAGGAATTATAGTTTTTGGAGAAAGTTCTATATTTTTTATGTGCAACTGTTGCATATTCTTACTCTAATGAACTAAAAAAAATTGTTATTTCCTGATTATGTCTAGTATTTATACTGTTCTTGTTACAAGGACCTTATGTATACCCCCACTGCATTTGCTTCAAAAAGGTTTAGCGTGTACTTCTCAAGTGGAAACTTTTAGCAAGCACATTCCCTATGACAAATTCTTAGAAACATGTTTTATACTCCAATACTTGGTTCACAATCAGTAACATTTGGAATCAGTATTAGTATAACTTGGTAGTTTTGATGATTGAATCTGTATGTTCAGTACATGAAATCTCCTTATCATATTCATGATTTGAGAAATTAATGCTAAAGTCCAAGAGAGTTTTTCTTTATATTATATATGAATATCATGCAAAGTTCTATTAATATGTTTCATGTATGATAGCGCATCAAGTTGAATGATCTATGCATTATACAGATTCAATTTTTATGTTACCATCCTTGGGCAATAGTCTTTTTTATACTTGATCAAAATCTATCTGAGCTGAATATTTGTTTCTTAGTACTTGAAGCACTTAACATCTCCTAAGGATGCTTTATACTTTCTTACCAATGTCCTCTAGTTATCTCAGTGCTTGATTGATCAGTCACCTGCATACTTTAATTTTGTTTCTTGAAAGTTTTTGTGAAATGTTAAACCATCATATGGTTCTTTTAGATTTCTTGTGGTTTTGCATGTATAAACTCACGCGCCTAGACATTTATAATTATATTTTGTTCCATGTAGATATATTATAAATACATACATGCATATGTGCCTATATATTCCAACAAGTTGGATTTTTGGAATGACACAGTTTTTATTTTCTAGGTGGTGCCAATGGAAAATAGGAATGGTCGTAAACTTGTTGAAGCTGGAGATCTCTGTGAGAGAAGGAATGGTTGGAATACTTGCATATTTTTAATTAAACAGATATAGAAAGAAATGCAAAGCACGCCACAAGCATTTATCTCATTTGTGGAATTTCTTTCTCTCTCTCTCTCTCTTTTTTTGCAGGAAGAGGAGTTGATCTCAACAGAAATTGGAGTGTAGATTGGGGCAAAAAGGAGAAGGTATGTTCTTTGCTTTCTGTTTATAATTGAGGGAGGGATCCAAAATTTATTGCATTAGAAAATGATTCGTTGGTCTTCTATTATGTGTACATTATTTTTCTTGCTTTATGGCACTAGATATCCTCCCAAGGAACTCATCTCGTTCATCTTTAAAATATCTGGACGCTTCACAACATTTACCTGAAGAAATTTTATTTTGTTATCATCTCTTTTTTATTTATCATTGTAGTGATCAGTTTCCGACCCCGTGAGATTACGACACGTGTCCATCTAATTCCTTGATGGATGCATGACACGTAGCCCTCTTCAGAACCTCTGAAGAAAAGTCTCCGAGCAGTTCAAGTGATTAGAAAGAGATAGAATTAATTATGAGAGTCCCCATCTCTAAGCCAAATCTCCATTTAAACATGATGGTTACGGCTCGGGAGAAGATCAACCATATCTACAGCAGCATAGACGCCCATGATAAATGCGAACACAGGTTCAATCAATTCAAGTTTATGTGTTCGACTCTAACCGCTTCCAAGATAAGCGGTTAAGCTCGGATAGATGTTTAAACAGAGCTGAATCCTATAGCCTTATCCAACAGACCTTGTCTATATAAATAGCTGACCCCTCCAACGTAAAGGGGGACGGATCAACTAAACTTAGAAATCCTAGTGTGAGAGATTGGAGCGATCATCATTGTAATTTCCTCTGAATTGTAGTGAAACTTTCTCTCCCCCCTCCGTGGTTTTCCCTTTATTGGTTTCCACGTAAATTTTTGTGTTGCTCTGAGTTGATCTCTCTAATTTTTTTTAATTAATCCCCCACGTTTTGGTGCATGAATAAAGTTCTTAGGAATTAACCACCGCAATCATGAATGTGCAACGTGCTATAACATAATGCACTGTACTTTACTACCTTGAGGGTATGAGAATAAACTTGTTTCTATTTTACTGGGAGAAAGTAAGTGTAGCCATACATTTTTTTTATTGAAACTTGGCTTATATTGGGAAGTAGATAATAGAGCATATGATCGGATTTCCCAAATGAATTTTGAAAATAGATTTGAAATCAGAGAAGGGGAAAAAAAATCAAATTGGTCTCCTGTTGGAGCTTATTTTGCTCTCATATGTTTAATGCTATAATCTTTTACAAGTTGCAAGTTTCATTGTGTCCCTTTATGACCTGACATTTATTTATATTTCATTTTTTCTTTTTAAGGACTATGATCCTTATGAAGAAAATCCAGGAAGCGCGCCTTTTAGTGAACCTGAGGCTCAAATTATGCGTAAGATAACCAAGTCGTTTGAACCACATATATGGGTGACAGTACACTCTGGGATGGAGGTGAGCTACATTTTCCTTCTGAACTTCTGTCTTATTTTCTATAATTCTTGCAATTGCGTTATCAATCCACTCTTGTGTTTGTCTTATATATATTTATGGCAATATATAGTTAGAAATTAAACTTAAATTGCTCAGTAATATGAGGTTTGAACCTAGGACCTATTCAAACTTGGTGCTTTGATACCATCTCAGGAAAACACTTCACCCAAAAGCATTAATCTGTTGAGTTGATCTCAAGCTAACTTAGCACTTAACAATAGGGTTTGACATCAGCATTCAATTCATATCATGTCTATATGCATACTTGTTCAGAATGGGCTAACAATGTATATCAAACTAACTTAGTACTTAACAGTATAGATTTACATCAACATTTAATTCATACGTGTGTAGACTTGGCTACTTTCGGAAGCAATTGGATGCAAATTTGTCCCTTGAAACACGATGATAGGACATCTACTTTGAAGATCCACTCCTTCAAAATCTACACCATTCCTAAAACAGGACAATTATGATTTTGAGTTTTTGGCTCACACATTAGTTAGCCATAAAGTGGGCAACTAAAAGTGGCGAGTTGCTTAGATATATTGTTTTGAGCCACAAAAATTGAAAGTCTGAACCTTGGGTAACTATCCGCTTTAAAATTCTTGCACACAATTTTATCATTTTCGAAACATCTTAGATTGGCGGTATTAGACATTTGCATTAAGAAATGAAGGAAATTAAGAAGTGGAAGGGAAGAACTAGGATGAATAAGAGACTAAGAACTAGATGGTGGTACTTAAAAGGAGAGAACTTGATGCATTTTAAGGATAGAGTGATAAAAGGAGGTAGTTGGAATGTAAATGATGAAACTAATATTATGTGGAATAATGTCTAGTTTTATCAAGAAGGTACCCTATTACCTCCTGAAGAGAGTTGGTAATGGAATGAAGAAGTTCAAAAGGTAATTGAAAGGAAAAGGGTATCTTATAAAGATTTACATGTGTCAAAACAAGAATTAGCAAAAAAAAGGAAACTAAAAAAGCAGTTTGCAGTTTTACAAATATCAGCCGAAATGAATGATATATTGGCTGATATATTGTTTTCGAGGATCTGCCGCTATGATATGGAGAAAATTGTGCTGCTTTCAGCTCATATCGTCCATATATTGGATATTGGCTGATATATCCTGGTGAATACTGGCTGATATGAATAATAACCAGATCCTATTGGGTTTGCTTGATAAAACTGACTTGGATTTGAAGTTAAACTCGAATACCCAATATTTACTAAAGCTTGAAATCCATTATCCGTTACTTAAACATGAATACTGACTTTCAAACGAATCTTCTACTCTCCCACATTTGCCACTTCCTCTTCCCCATGTTTTCTCAGTGCCTTGATCTCGGGTCGGCAA
This sequence comes from Agave tequilana, assembly GCA_038442645.1. NCBI lineage: Eukaryota > Viridiplantae > Streptophyta > Magnoliopsida > Asparagales > Asparagaceae > Agave > Agave tequilana. The sequence goes on along the minus strand of JAVJIF010011801.1, from coordinate 42,989 downwards.
TGAAATGAGACAGACAATGAATCACCAAGGATGAAGCAAAGCGGATGAGAAGAAGTCTCAGATAGAGGACAAGATGAGGATGACCTAATTGAGAGAAATGAATCTTATCAAATGACAAGAAGAATGCGTTGAGGCAACCCAAACCTAATTTACAAAGATTATTCATTCTTACTTCCTTATTCGCTCTTGTTGTTGTCAATTTCATTTCTAGTCTTTTCTTATGGTTCTACCAAGTCAAGTCTAATTTATGGGTTCTTGGATGCAATTAAATTTAGTTTGAATACTTAGTTGACTTGGTGAGCTGGATTCAAAACCATTAGTTGGCCTACATTGGATATTTAGTCAACTTGCTGAACAAGAATGCCTAGCAAGTATAGTTTCGATTTTTTAATGCAAAAAGGTTCTTTTTTTGAAATATTTACTTATCTATAAGGCCTCTGCTTTCAATTTTGGATGCTAAAAGTTTTTTTTTTCCATTTTCTTTCTGGTTTGTGCGATCTCTATTTCAATTTTGATTATCTTTTATTTTTTCTGATCTGTAAGGCCTCAGTTTCAATTTTACATGCAATTATTATTATTTTTTCTCATCTACAAGGCCTCTGATTTTTAGTTTGATTGCAAAGCTTTTTTATGATTGTAACTTATAACCAAATGATTTATAATTTTAAGTTCCTAAACCAAATGATCACTAGCCCCTGTTTTTTATTTCTATAATTTTTTGAAAATTCCAAAACCAAATGACTTATATGTTACAAGCCTGGGACATAAACTTAGACCGAGGATTTCATTTCTTTAATGTTTCTTATTTCATTCATTCAATTCCAAGTAGTAAATTCCATGGTTTGAAATATCACTCGATATTGATACATATAGCTGACACTGATATGACTGATACAATCCAGGCGAAACCACCAATTATTGCCGATTTTGATACCAAAAGCCTACAATTGATATCGATACCCAGTTTTTCAAATCTTCACAAACACAACTTATCATGTTACAAGGAAAGTGTATTTTATGGCGTTCTTTGAACATATAACTTCTTTAGCAAACCCTCGCCCCATATGAACTAGATATTTCATATCTAACATTTTGACATTTAGGGAGTTAGGGGCAAACCTATATAGATCCAAGTGCACACGCGCACCTATACTAGATTTCAGAGAAAATTTAAGTGCACAGATGCTTTGGCCTTTTTCTTTTTCTTTACTTTATTTGGGAGATGTTCTAGAAAATAATTGAAAAAATTTAATTAATTAAATTAATTGATCGACAAAGTTCAATAGTATAATTAAAAAGGAAGAAGTAAATATTGGTTGTTTCTAGTGATTAGATAATCTTTATTAGAAAAGAAGAAAAGGTGCTGAAATAGAAACTAATAATATGTTACTTTATTTATCTCTCAATGTCTTCTATTTTTAACACCTACCTTCTTTTCTTTCCTTTTATATAAATCATCCCTTACTTTAATTGTATTCATCTTCTCCATTTTTCTCTAAAAACCCTAGCTCTTTCTGACAATTAAACTTCTCCATTTTTCTCTAAAAACCCTAGCTCTTTCTGATTATATGGCTTTGTTTCGACATGCAAGAGAGGTTGGCTCATTAATGTCTATGATTTCATGTCAACACTAGCTTGACTCGCGTGTTGCTGCCTTATCGACATGCGTTTTTGTGATCGATATATCTCGTAATGATACAACAACACTTGAATTTGCGCAATTCTTGGAGCGATGATTGCGACGTGCACTTCTTCGTGCATGCATAACACGACATACATGGCACGCCAAATCCATCAACCTCATAGTTGTTTGAGAAAATTGTTACAACATTAGTGTTTAAGAAAAAGTATGCAAAAATAAAACAAACGGACGTGAACAGTAACAAATGGACACGAAACAGTACCTTCTGGCACTGTCAGAAGATGTAAAGGAGCTGTCTTTAGAGTTGAAAAATCCAGGGACAAAAATTGGATGAAAATTGAGATGCTTCTATTGGAAAGGTTCAAGAGACAATGTTCTTTTAGGGGAGAGTAGAGAGATTTTCTGGGCAAAAGAAAATAAAAGTGAAAAATATTATTAATTTTTTCGGGTTGAAAAGATGACTAATTGTAGTAATACTTTCTTGATTATTAATGTGGTTACGGGCAGCAGTTTGGAGGTAGGGGAAGAGGTCATGACCACTCCTACAGATGCATCATTTCACGAAGGAGCCGCTTGAAAAAAGTGAAGTTGTTTGGTGTGATCATAGGTGAAAGCATGATGCATGGCTTGTAATTTCACTATGAGTACAATGAGATTTTATTTTTTAGGTAGTTTTATTATTTCAATGTTGTTGGTCTTTTCCAGACTTGCAAGGGCTGGATGATAGGAAGGTGTTATGAGTCAATTGTGAGAAGTTCAAATCCTATAACTATTATAACAGTCTAACTATTACAACAATTTAATTTTCTTCATTATGTCTAAATATTTGATCAGCAATAAAGTAGTAAATGTTTGGTAATTGGAAAATTGTGGCATTTAATACTTCTTTGTGAATTTTTTTTCCTTTTTTTTCTAAGCTGTTAATGTCACCATTTTCCAATTACAAAATATGTACTACTTACTGCTAATCAAATATTTATGAACATTGAAAAAAACTCGATTATTTTAACAAGACTTGGATTTCTCACAATTGACTTGTAATACCCTTCTATCATTCACCCTTCACTAGTGTGGAAAAGGCTTAACACTGAAATAATAATACTATCAAAAAAATATATAATTTTACTACTATTAAAATTACAAGTATTGTATCATGCTTTCACCTATAACTACACCAAACCGTCTCACTTTTTTCATGCAACTCTTCTCGTAGACTTTATAATCCTTAGATGAGGTCACTACTACTTTCTCTACCTCCATAGTTACTTCTAACCACATTAATCATCAAGAACTAGTACCATCCTTAGTCGTCTTTTCAACCTTACAAATTTTATAATATGTTTCTCTTTTATCTTCTTATGCTTCTTAAATTCTCTTCACCTCTTCTCTAGCAAGATGTAAACTCTTAAACCTTTTAGTAAGAGTATCTAAATTTTTGTCTCTTGATCATTGAATTCTCGAGTTAGCTTGTTCAACTCTTCTGATATAGTGGAAGGTATTGCTTCATGTTTTATCCTTAGATGATTTTTCTTAAACTCGATCGTTGTATTAGTTCTCTCAAACACCGCTATGGTTGACCGATTGGGTGCATGAAGAACTATGTGCCATTGTCATTGCTTTAAGGACACAAATTGAAGTGTAACTGTATCGTCGGGTATATATTGACTATAAAGACACATATTGGTAAGGTGATAAATGTGAGCCAAGCTAGAGTTGAATTGAAATCATAGGCATAAATGTGCTTAACTCTTGCATGTCCAGGGAAAAAAAACACTTAATCAGATAAAAGGTAGGGTTTTGAGATACAAGAAAAGGAGAAGATGAATGTAATTAAAGATGGGGTGGTTTATATGATATACAAGGAAAAGGGGAATGTGTTAAACATTGAAGGCAATAAGAGACAACTAAAACACGTTATTTTCTATTTTAACATTTTTTCATTTCTAATAAAGCTTATTGAATTAGTAGAAAATATACAACCAGAATTTGCTACTCTCTTTTTAATTATACTGTAATCAATTAATTTGATAAATTAATTTTTTTCATGATTTTCTACAATATCTCCCAATTATAAGGAAAAAAAAGAAAAATGCTAAAGTCATCCTTACACTGTATCTACAAATGCATTAAGATGAAATTTTGACATTTTTACATAATATTTTTTTTTATGTGAGTGTTGTGCGTAAAACACGTATGCTTTAGTACTAAAGTACTAGCTTAGATGGCAAGGTTTTAAAATTGATTATTGAAAGTCCAAGGTTCTCAAGTCTTGGTTATGCCTTCTTGTCCTCATTTTTCTTCATTTTTTTGGGTTTACTGATACAAAGATGTTTTAAAAAAAGAACAAGTAATAACAAATGTGCTAAAGTTGCAGTAGATAGATGTGCTATCATGCTAACAAATCTAAATTATATTTTACTTCACAACTTTCTCTTATTACAAGCAAACTGAAATGTTTTAATTTTAATTCTTGACTAATTTAAATAGCAAATAATTAATAACAAATATGCTAAAACTTAAGTCGATGGATATTAACAAAATAAAATTAAATTTCACCTCAAAAATTGAATCTTATTACATAATAAGCTAATCTTATTACTTAACGTAGGTAATCGAGATTTATTTAACAACTTTTAGATTCTACCATATTATTAATTTAGGCCTAATAATCATAATTCTTAATTTTAAGATATGATCAGAAATATTTCTTTTCACCTAATCAAAATTTAGCAAGTTTTATCATAGATTTTATCAAATTTATATCCACATCCATTTGAGAAAGACAGTATTTCGATATATACAGATTAGAGCTTAAATCATTATGTCAATTTTTCTTATATGTGTGTCGCATTTCGGCTGAACCTAGTCTTTTTCCATTTTGTCCGCACTGAAAAATTTTCTGGTTGTCATTGTTGGTGCAAGTGAAGCTAAATCCACACTTTGTGAGAATTTATATAAGAAGGTAAAAACAAACAAGAAAAGAATACACACACATTCCAAGATGAGAGAAGAGTAGTGCAATGTATTAAAAGTTAAGATAATAGAATTGGTAAAAAGTCGTGAAATAAAAAAAGGTTTAGTTATTTTCATAGACTGTTTGATGAGAATCACATATTAGAAACCTAAGGTAGAATTAAATGATTCAATCAGTAATAGGAATTATAGGAGTTGTCAAGAAACTTAAGCTTAGCGAAGTTAAGGGTACTTTAGAGAATATAAAACTGGGAGAGCTGTAAAACCTAGTGATATTTCAATTGAAGTTTGGAAGTGTATGGGAGATACACGCACAGTATAGTTAAATAAGTGTTTAAGAAAATTGTGGATACAAAGAAAATGCCAATTGAATAGAGACTTGTCACTCTGTTGCTTACATATAAAAGAGATATATATAGTTATTTAGACCATTTTGGGATGAAACATATGGGCCACAATGAACCTCCTAGGAGAAAGTTATCAAGCAAGATTAGAAGGAAAAAAAATTGATGTTTGAAAATCAATTTAGATATGCGGATGAGACCTACCTTGTAAGATATTTTTTCTACCATGTTGATTAATGTAGAGATAGAGGGAGAAGAGACAAATCTTCATATTCTTTTTATTGATTTAGAAAAAGCTTATGATAGCGTCCCTAAGGAGATAATATGGTGAGTTTTAGTAAATAAACAAGTGTCTAGTAGTTATATTGATGCGATTAAAGATATGTAGAATAGAGTAACTAGGGTCATAACAATTGAAGGGGAATATGGCCGTGTTATCACTATAGGCTTACGTGAAAATCACATTAAGTCCTATTACGGATGAACTTGTAATCCTAATTAGGAAACCCTAGAGGGGATAAATAGGATTAAATGAAAATTATTAATGCTCAATGCTAGGTAGCACAGACGCTTCAAATATGGGGCTGTGTCACGTCAAACACGTGTCAAAGATGTGTTTTAGACATGATACTTCCATTTTCTATATACTTTTGAGAATTTGCTGTGTCCATGTTTTGTGTTGTGTTGCTCCCGTATTAGTGTGCCCACGTCGGTGCAGCAAAGGCTCAATGCAATGTAATGCAAGTTAATACAATGATAATTTCCTTACACCAAGATCCTTTGGATTCACTGGAACCGGAGTGATCTCCCACTTCTTACAATACAGTCCAAACCTGAGTATAATCCTCAAAAGAGTATAAGAAACTCCACTACATAAGAGATACTTAAGAATAGATATACAAATAAAATTAAAGAGAATAGAGAAAATGCTACTAGCAGAAGTTTCAGTATTGATTTTAGCTTTGGTATTTCTGCCAGATCAACTTAGGATCATCCTAGGCAAAAAGTAAATAAAAAATAAAACAGTTATTTGGATAGTGTGCTTAGTCCAAAGCTAGAAAAACCTACTTTAAAAAGATATCTCATTAGAAAGAGTTTCTAAACAAGAGCATGGTCCACTACTTTTGACAGTTTTAGAAATTGTTAGAACATGGTCCATTTTCATTAGAAAAGAGTTCCTACACAGGGCATTTGTGTGCCAATAGAATTCATCCAGAGACGATTTCCGTTAGAACATGTTCATCTCCATTAGAACATAGGTTATGACAGAAATCAGCATTAAGAACATATATAGGACTGTACTTTAAGTTAAAGCTCCCAAGAGCATTTGTTCTAAACTAATGCAACTAAAACCTTCTCAACTGACAAGCAAAGGTTCTGTCAAAGGGTGTGTAATGTAGGTTTGTCTGAATCTTGGTGTAAATTTGGGTGCAGCTCATGTGTCATTCCACCCTATACGCTGCTGGTCCTTGAAAATTATCCTAAAGCAAGAAAAGATAAAAATTTACATGGATTTATCTTGATGTGATCTTCGATCTTTAGTCTTGAACCTTGAACCGGCACTTTGAACTTGGCTTCTTGGTTATACCGACTTCATGCATGTTATCATGTTCATCCATGCCTTCTTGATTGTCCACCTTCATGTACTTGATATACATTGAGTATTTTGGTAGTGTAACCTTGCTTTAAGCACCAAGGATCCCATACGTAGAAACTTTATGATTTTTTGTGTACAATGATGCACTATGTTATTGGTACTTGTAATTTCATAATGAGCCCTCTGATATGTTATATACATATTGAGTAACGGGTACCAGGTGGCACATGAGGAAATTTTTCTCAGCACGCGGTTAAAAAAAACTAACCATGCTGCTTGTTTTGTTTCGATCAAGTCCCACCATGTTGATGTTCATACTCTATGATGATCATACACAAAAAATTGTGTGCATATAATGAGATTTTGTCGCACATCAAGTGGATATAAATTGTTCTTTCTGAAAGGCCGTTAATTTCTATTTGTTTGATGTACGGTCAAATCTCATGATAGGCACATAACTTTTTATGTACGATCATAATAGGGTATGAACAACAATGTGGTAGAGCTTGATCAGATGATATAGAAGGATGAAGTTGATTTAAGAAATGATAGCCTGCAACGAGGTTTTAAAATGCTCATTTTCTACACGGACCTTATTGGTCCACGTGTATTTAAAAAGTAACAACCAAACAACGAACCTTTTAAGCCTGTTTCCTCTTAGGGAACTAAAGAAAAAAAATGAATAAGAAGATGAAAAAATGTGTTGCTCTAGGGTCTTCAGTGACTTCTATTGCGACTTTGTTAGCTCACTAGCTGGTGTCACTAGAATTTGGCAGCGTAACATGGCACTCGTCGTTGTTCCAATTTTGCCTTGAAAGTCTGTCAATACTGATTCTCCACCACCATGGAAGACGCAGAGGTTGTGTCCTATGAAGGATCAAAGCTCTTCCATGTAAGTACTAAGGGTCCTTTCCACCCTCGACCACTCCTTCCTCCCCGCTCTTTGTCGCCCCACATGGACACTTTCCAATACACCTCCTTCCTCATTGATTACTTCACTGGAGACTAGTTGCACTCGTTGCTTGTTTGCCACCCGACCACCAATTCCCCTTCTCCGCCGACCGCAATCAAATTCATTGCCATTGAGGTTCCGCTCGATTTGAAGTTCCTGTATGCGCTCGATTTTTTGTACAATGATCCCAAGCCTGAGAATGATTTAATTTGCTCTGGCTGGTGCACTGTACGTTGTCAAACTTGAGTTAGTGCTTCTCGTCCAAGCTGACCTCGACTTCATTGTGATTGCTAAACGTTGTTGGTTTAAAACTGGAAAATTCCGATCAACTTGGATGTCTACTGATCCGAGTAGATCGACAACTTGGGTGAGTTAACTTGCGAGTAAGGGTAAAACAAATAATTTCAAAATATATAAACTTTTATAAAATTAATAATAAAGGTTTATTAATTTGATTAAATAATAAAATAATTAATTTTGACTAATCATTAAGTGATAGTAAGAAAGTTTTTGACCATAATGTGCATAATGTGTTGATTACTAAAGATTAAATTGTAAATTTTAGTATTTATTTTCATTTGACGTCTTATTAATCAAGTTGGGTTGGGATTCACACCTATTTTTACTGATTTTTTTTTCTAGTTGGATCGGTGATCCAATGATCCAAATACTAATTATATTCTGACTAACTTGTTAGGTGATCAAATGAGGGTTTTTAGTGATATGGATCAAGCGATCCCCAAGTTGAACACAGTTTTAAAGAAAAGACGTCAGCAAGCAGAGAAGGTTGCTGGTTTGGTAATGATAAAATTGAACACGAGGAAGAGATATGGAGGTTTTGGGGGCATTCTTGCTCGTGTATGGGGACTCACGTGTACCTGGCACGAAAGATTGTTAGTAGGAATATGGGTTCTAGTGGGTGTTCCTCGGGTACATATAGGAGCTTCTGTACTCGAGGACACTATTGAAAGGGCAGAGCAAAGGTGATGTTGAAGAGCGTGGGCTCAACAAAGGGTATTTGAATATTGAAGATGATGACGGGATGGGTGCAGTGAGACATCTCATTAGGAGATTGTTGGTGTAGGATCTGTTTCTTATTTTCGCTAATACATACCCATAGTGGAAACTGGCTTAATCGGTTCGTTGTTTGGTTGTTACCTCCTGTATACACATGGACCAATGAGGTTTGTGTGTGTGTGTGTGTGTGTGTGTGTGTGTGTGTGTGTGTGTGTGTGTGTGTATATATATATATATATATATATAGAGAGAGAGAGAGATGTATATCAGCCTGCAGTGACGTGGCTCAATTTTGTCACCCCACTAACTTGCGGCCCACTTATAGGAAGAAGTTAAATTACTAAATACCCCTTATGAAAAGCTACTCTTTCGGTAACTTTCGTTATTGTTTATTATTATTTGCCCACAAGGCAATTTTTGGACCGCTCGTTGTCAGATTTAGGTTATTATTTATTATTATTTTTCCCCTTTTTTGCCGCTCTTTATCGGATTTAGGTTATTGTTTATAAATTATTTACAGTGCAAATGTAAACAATGAACGACATTGCGACCAAGGTCGCATAAGTCTACAGTGCAAACATAGACATCTGCAACCAAGGTCGCAATCATCTACAGTGCAAATATAAACAACTGCGACCAGGGTCAATAATGCGACCAAGGTCGCATAAGTATACAGTACAAACATAAACAACTGCGACCAGGGTCGACACTGCGACCATGGTCGCATAAGTATACAGTGCAAATATAAACAACTGAAACCCGGGTCGACACTGCGACCAAGGTCGCATAAGACTAAAGTGCAAACATAATCAACTGCGACTCGAGAATTAAAAAAATAACGTTAAATACACTGCGACCATGGTCGTAGGACACTACAACGCATATTGAGACAACTGCGACCCATGTCGCAGTATGTAATAAAAAAAGGACCTTTCATATACTGCGACCGTCGCATTCGTATAAAATAAAAGACCAAAAAAAAAAAAAAACTCTACGATCTAAGTCGAACAGATCTGCAACTATAATTTTAACTACTGCGAACGAGTTCGACAAATAGTGTATGAAAAAAATTTGGCTTAAAAAAATATTAGCAAGGTCGCATACATATACATCGCTTTTTCAAAAAATACTGCGACCATGGTAAAAATAAAAGGAAATGTTTTTACATTAGATAAAAAGTTGTGAGTGAGGGTATTTTCAGAAAATACAATGTTGAGGTGACTGACATTAAATTAGGCGGGATTGTTCAGGTTTTTGTCTGCCAAAATTTATGACAGATTTGTGGATCTGATGTTGCCACGTCCTGCCGGCTGAGAGAGTTCTCTCAGCCGCAGGCTGAGGTACAGTAACCCCATATATATATATATATATATATATATATATATATAGACTTGGGTACATGCGGAAGGATCCAGGTTCGAATCTCTTACTCAAACTCAATCTCACGACATTCAAATACAAAATCCACTCTGTTGAAGTTGATCTACATTATTTAAAGTAACTAAAAATCAAAAATCAAGTGTTTTGAATGCTTTTTGCCCATCCATCAAGTAGGCGCAAAATGAACGGTCGAAATAGTGAGTTGGCTAGTTTAATGGTGTATAATATTTGAAACCTAATAAAAATTGGTATGTGGGGTTTTTAAATATTTAGATCGTGATTAAATGGTCAGATCAAGAATTTATGTCTAAAGTCATTAATCTAAGTAAAATACTATTTTCAGCCGTCCATTTTGCGCCTACTTGATGGATATGCAAAAAGTATTCAAAACACTTGATTTTTGATTTTTAGTTACTTTAAACAGTGTAGATCAACTTTAATGGAGTGGATCTTGTATTTGAATATCGTGGGATTGAGTTTGAATGGGAAGGATTCGGGCTCGAATCCTTCCGCATGTACCCAAGTCTATTATCCCTATATATTATATATATATATATATATATATATATATATATATATATATATATATATATATATATATATATATATATAGAAAGAGAGAGAGAGACTTGTATAGTTCCAGAAGGATTTGAGCTTGAATCCTTCCCACTCCAAATACCTACATCCGACATTCAAATGTAAGATTCACTCCGTTGAAGTTGATCTATATTATTTAAAGTAACTAAAAATAAAAAATCAAGTGTTTTGAATACTTTTTGCCCATTTATGAAATGGCGCAAAATGGGTGGCTTAAAGTAGTGAGTTGGTTAGATTTATGTTTTTAGATATACAAATTCTCGATCTGGCCATTTGATCATAATTTAAACATTTAAAACCCTACAAACTAATTTTTGTTAGGTTTCAAATATTCTACACTATTAAACTATCCTACTCATTATTTAGGTCGTCCGTTTTTCCCCTACTTGATGCATGGACAAAAAGTATTTAAAATACTTGATTTTTGGTTTATAGATACTTGAAATAATATAGATCAACTTCAACAGAATGGATCTCTATTCAGATGATGTATGATTGTATTTGAGTGGGAAGAATCGGGCTCGAATCTTTTCGAAACTACACAAGTCTATATATATATGTGTATATATATATATATATATATATATATATATATATATATATATATATATATTTGAAATTTGTGAGGGTATCCGGGGCCTACAACGCGGACAACAAATGTGACCCTGACTAATCTCACGGGTCACATAGCCTCCGCCCTGGGAGTTTTCCACCACAGAATAGGGTAAATCGCGAGCCAAAGCCTGGGGGTGAAATATGTCCACCAAGGGCCTTGAACCCAACCACTTGGGGAGCAAACCCAATTACTTGCCCTAATTAGGTTACCAATGAAAAATCACGCGATTTCGAGCTTTTTTTACCCATGCATCAAATAACATCTTTATTGTACGGCTAATATAAAAAAATTTGTAACCACTTAATGCATGAGAAAAAGGCTCAGAATCGCATAATTTTTCATTGTTAGCTTAATTAGAGTATGTAGATCAAGAGGAACGGTTCGGATCATCTATGGGGTGGTCGGTCATGGAGTTCGCACGAAGCTCCGGTGAGAACCGGTTCTCACCGGAGTAGTTCCCACATATATATATATATATATATATATATATATATATATATATATATATATATATATATTGAGGCTTTAATTCTCTTAGGGTTCGCCAACAAAAAATGCACATTAGGCAATGAAATTATATGGTCCATTCTGTTAATCTTAATTACATATTTTGAAAATTTTATACACAAAATCATCCATTGTTGAAAATTGTTTACTTAATAAACAATTTTGTGACAATTTTGTGATGATTAGAAACCATTCATTTTACTACTTGATGCATCGGCATTGGTCAAAACAAATGAATTTTTTTATAAGCTTTCTAAAACATGTAGATCAAGATAAACAGAGTGGATCATCTAAATTCTTTACATATTATACACTTTTATAGGTGGGCATAACTAACTTAGTTATGCCTCGGAAGTATTAAAGCCTCGTGCATACACACACATGTAGGTAAGGCTTTAATGCTTCTAGGGCATAAAAGGAAGTTATGCCACTTAGTTATGCCGACCGACAAAAATATATAATATGCAATGAAATTAGTATGATTTAGTTTATCTTGATCTACGTATTTTAAAAGCTCTATACATAAAAAATCATGAATTTTGAAGATTATTTACTTATACTTTAAGTGGTAGCAAAATAAAAGATTTTTTGATAATTGAAATTCATCTCTTTACAACCATTTGATGCATGGGCAATTGAATATCAAAACACATGTGATGCAGACATCTACTCGGGATGAAAGAGCCGAAGAGACGGATCCAAAGAGTCCCAGTCCAAGTTGAAGTAGTAGGATTATTTTATCTTTCTTTATTTTTGTATTTTTCAGTTTTTTATTTGGACTATAATTCTATCTAGATTAGGAGTTTGAGTTTGAGTTGGATTCATTTTTTGTAAAAGCCTATATAAAGGTCATATTGTATCAACAATTAGCAATGAAGAATTTTGAGAATTTTGTGAAATTGATTCACTCAAATTGCTTAGAAGTTGATTCCTATTTTATTCTCTAATTAAAACCCAACATAACCTTTTTTCTCTCTTTTCCCTCACCCGTGCGCTGTTCCTGAAGCCAACAGCAATACAAAACTTTTCCCCACCTCTTTTTCATTCTTTTCTTTCCTCCAAACAGCAAAAAAAAATCCCATCAAAAGATCCAACAAGGCCTCCATCCTCCTTATCTTCTCAGCCTAGCACAACCACTCAAAGAAGACTGCCTTGGCCTCCACCTGCAACAGACAAAGAAGTAAAAGAAGTTAATTTGAGTTTCAATTTCCAGACCCATTATCAAAAAACAGACCTGTTAAGCGACTTTACCTCGCTTTTGGGCCGGAACTTTCACATCCGGGCTCCGATCAGGTGATTTTGGTACCGTTACGATCTTGACGAAGAGCTCTACGCATCAGTACCAACTACATATCCTAGATATCTCTGTAATCATCAGTAGGTAAATCTTCTTAACACGGTCTATTTATATGTGGGTTGACAATCGCCTCTAATATTTTATCAAGTTAATCTGCTGCCATTATATTGTGAGTTCGTGTGCATCTGCTACTTTATATTTGCTGATCATAATATTGATTATACAAGCTTTGCCATCGTAGCTGAGTAGTTGCATCAGTATATTTTAGATTTCGAAGGTACCACTATTATTGTGTATTTTATTAAATCCATCATCCTGCATTATTTGTTTTAATTATTTCCTACCCAAGATCGTAATAGTTGGTGAAACGTAGCAAAATTTATCATATCACTGATTTCTGATTCACTCGCATATCCTGTTTCACATCAGTTTGGTATCAGAGCACGGTTAGGGTAGGATTTGCATATATGTACTTCTAGGAATTTTACTGCTTTCTTTGCATTAAAAAATAATAATAATAAAAATAATCATTTAGTCTAGACTTGCATCTCTTCATCTTCATAACGTTTTGCATAGTGCATGCTCACCTGTTGTGGTCACCCATATCTGTTAGAAGAGTAGCAAATCTCACATCGCCCCAATGGATCCCCAACAAATTGCTGCCATGTTCGCTGGGATAAATGTCAAGTTAGATACCCTTAAGACACTCGATGAAAGTGATCAAACTCCACCAAAAAACAACTGATGTAATAACACCAAAAACACATGCTCAATATCTGAAAAGCATCAAGATCGATGTTCCCAACTTTGAGGGACGTCACGACCCACAACTTTTCATAGACTGGACACTCCAACTAGATAGGTACTTCACATGGTATGAACTTACTGAGTCTAGAAAAGTTAAATACGCTGCGATGAAACTATATGGTCAAGCTAGTCAGTATTGGACCAACCTAGAAAACTGACGAGCAGCCCGAGGTCGACCACCGATTGACACATGGGATAGGATGAAAGAAGAGTTAGAAACAAAGTATGTGCCACCATCGTTTAGTGCTAGTCTTATAGACAACTGGCACCAGCATACTCAGGGTAACAAATCTGCAAAGGAGTATGTCGAGAAATTCGATGAATTCCTCATCAGATGCAGTACTCTCCATAAGAAAGGTGAAGCTCAAATTCTTTCTACATTCAGAGCCGGTCTTAGAGATGACCTACGAACTGAACTGTTAGTTAAAGGAGTCAACGAGTTAGAGGCAGCGTATGCCTTAGTCCAAGGTTTAGATTCCGTTAGGACTAGTCACGCTTCAAAGAGTTACGATTATAGGACTTCAGTGCCTAGACCCTCCCCATCTTTCTAACCCCGTAAGTCAAGTACCCAAACCCCTTCACATAGGGATGACATCAAGGGTAAGAGTCTTGAACGAGACAATAGAAACAAGGGCCCTGATTCTTCCTGAGTTGCACAACCAAGTGCTACAAATTTTAAGGTTATGGACATTTAGCCGCCAGTTGTCCTAGTCTTGTCAAAATCATTATAATAGATGGAACACCCACCGAAGCTACTGAGTCAGATTCTGATGAGTATACCTATCACCCAGATGTTGAAACTGACGACGAGTTGTCAAGCGATGATGTTGGTCTCAACTGCATTAGGCCAACTCTGTCTATTTATTTGTTTGTCGTCAAGTGTGTTCCCTCTCCACCAACAAAACAGGTCAATTGGAAAAGAACTGCGACCTTTTACGCGTTCGCCAAGATTGGAGACAAGAGTTGTAAGGTAATTATGGACAATAGTATCAATACAATATCCTCCAGGCTATGTGAAAATCTTGGATTAGAGATTATACCTCACCTCCACTCATTCAAAGTGTTTTGGATTGACTCCACAACACTTGAGGTCAAATAACGATGTCTTGTCTAAGTCATTTTCAGTCATTATAAAGACAAGATTTGGTGTGATGTGAACACCATGAATGTGGGTCAAGTTATACTAGGTAGACCATGGTTGTTTGACAAAAATGTCACCATTTACGGTCGATCCAACATGTGTCAATTTGAGCATGCGGGTAAGCAGATTAAGCTACACCTTTGAGACTCAAGACTGGACAGCCCCAACAAACGTCTACTTTGGCTTTGCTGCCAACTCCACCTCTCATTGCTACTGTTCCTTCTTTATTTCCTACTAATCCTGCATACCATGTCTACAGATCACTTCCTCTCTTACTACCATCACCAACTCACTATAAAGCATTCGAGTATGCACCTGCATTTGCATCACATAAACACATGCACAAACTACACAAAGAGATCAGTGATGAAAATAAATGGAGCAATGTGAAGCTTACTCTACGAGTTGACTGTAAAAAAATATTTAAAACTTTTAATGTAGGCGACTATGTGATGGATCAGATTTATCCGAAACAGTTTCCTTTGGGAGCTGTTAAAATGTTGCATGTCTGCAGTGTTGGGCCTTTCAAGATCTTGAATAAAACTGAATTGCAATACTTGTGTTATATATCTTCCTAGAGATTATAGCATTAGTTGTACTTTCAATGTTAATGATCTAGTGGATTACAAGAGTTTTAATTGTAGCCCCTTGATTGTTGAGCCTTCCCCTAAGTCATTCTTTGAGAGACCCTCATTTATTCCACTCTCAGATACTCATCCTATTACAGCAGAGACGATTAATAAAATTTTAGAGGATGAGACTATCACCATCAAAACTGGTGGAACTCGCAGGTACTTAAACCGTTGTAAAAGAAAAACACCGACTGTTGATTCACAGCTAGATTGAGGTGATTTGCAATAGATTGATTCAGTGCGGCATGGGAGACCTAATCCATCTAAACTCGACGAAGTCGAGTTTTTTCCCACCTGGGGAGAATGATGCAGACATCTACTCGGGATGAAAGAGCCGAAGAGACAGATCTAAAGAGTCCCAGTCCAAGTTGAAGTAGTAGTAGACAGATCTAAAGAGTCCTAGTCCAAGTTGAAGTAATAGGATTTTTTTTATCTTTCTTTATTTTTGTATTTTTCAGTTTTTTATTTGGATTGTAATTCTATTTAGATTAGGAGTTTGAGTTGGATTCAATTTTTGTAAAAGTCTATATAAAGGCCATATTGTATCAACAATTAGCAATGAAGAATTTTGAGAATTTTGTGAAATTGATTCACTCAAATTGCTTAAGAGTTGATTTCTATTTTCTGCTCTAATTAAACTCCAATATAATCTTTTATTCTCCTTCTCTTTTTCCTCACCCGTGCACTGTTCCTAAGGCCAACAGTAATACAAAACTTTTCCCCACCTCTTTTTCGTCCTCTTATTTCCTCCAAACAGCAAAAAAATATCCCATCAAAAGATCCAACAAGGCCTTCATCCTCCTCATCTCCTTAGCCTAGCACAGCCACTTAAAGAAGAACGCCTTCGCCTCCACCTGCAACAGGCAAAGAAGTAAAAGAAGTTAATTTGGGTTTCAATTTTCAGATCCAGACCCGTTATCAAAAAACAGACCCGTTTAAGCGACTCTACCTCGTTTTTGGGCCGTAACTTTCGCATCCGAGCTCCGATTCAGGTGATCTTGGTACCGTTATGATCTTGCCGAAGAGTTCTATGCATCAGTACCAACTATAGGTCCGAGATATCTCTGTAATCATTAGTAGGTAAATCTTCTTAACATTGTCTATTTATTTGTGGGTTGACAATCGCCTCTAATATTTTATCAAGTTAATCTGCTGTCACTATATTGTGAGGTCGCGTGCATCTGCTACTGTATTTGCTGATCATAATATTGATTATACAAGCTTTGTCATCGTAGCTGAGTAGTTGCATCGGTATATTTTAGATTTCGAAGGTACCACTTTTATTGCGCATTTTGTTAAATCCATCATCCTGCATTATTTGCTTTAATTATTTTCCTACTCAAGATCGTAATAGTTGGTGAAACGTAGCAAAATTTATCATATCATTGATTTCTGATTCACTCGCACACCCCGTTTCACATCAACATGATTTTTTGCTTATAAGCCTATTCAAATATATATATCAAAATGAATGGAATGCATTGTCGAATATCTTTGTATATTACATACTTTTATAGGTGGACAACTTATTTATGCCCTAGGAGTATTAAAGCGTGTGTGTGTGTGTGTGGGCGTGCGCGCGTGTGTGCGTGTGTTTCTTCTCGCGCGCGTGTATTTCTTTTTTGAAAGGTAAGCGACTCACATACACTACGCTAATTACCCAAGCGCAATTTTCCATTCAAAAACAGTGGGAATCGTACTCGGAACCTCCCACTTAGGAGGGATGAGTTTTTACCGGCAGGCTAAGCTGCTTTCTCACACACACACACACACACACACACACACACACTGCGCACACATGCACGCACACACACATTCAATGAATTTTTACTTTTAAATATACATACGTGCGTGCGTGTTCTTTGGGAAAGCTGGTTCTTTCCAAATTAACTTGTCAAAAGAAATAAAAACTACACAAGTCAGCCCTACCTCTTCCAAAATAAATTCTTAGACCTACCATAATGCTTATATGCCTGACTGAGTAATGGATGCATGAGTGGCAAAGTAATCTTCTAAAAGGTTGTTGCCGCCAATCATTTGCGTTGAAGGATGACTGCTTTTTTTTTTATCTAACTTGGTGCTACTCTTATATAGCCAGGCTCTTTTCATGCCCTATGATCACAAAAATGGTACACCAGAGGGATTCACATCAAAGTTGATGAAATCTATGCTTGTAGACTTGAACCACCATCACTTCCAAGACAGATGCGAAGTTGGCTCCGGTGGCGGTGCTGTTGGGTTTGTATCGTAACCAGTGTGATCTTATTTATGAGAAATCAAATGAGCCCAGAAAAAGATGACCGTCCTCTGAACTATATTTTCAGGTACTTTGCACATGGGACTACAACAGACTACATGTATGATGTCGCCAAGGTGCCATTATCTTTCACTTTTGAGGTCAGTTTTGCAGCTACCTATGCTTGGTATTTATTTTCATTTTCATGTCGAGGTGTTTACTTATATTTTGATCAGATATATGGCGATGCGTCAGCTTCTTCCAAGGACTGCTTTAAGATGTTTAATCCTATTGATACTGCCACCTTCAAGGTAGTTAAAATTTGGTATAATACATTCACCTTTATATATATATAGGACCTCTTACTAACCCATGTTACATTGACTTCAGAGGGTTCTTACAGAGTGGTGCAAGGCATTTGTTGAGTTACTTGAGACGGGGCCAGACCAACTGAAGAAAGCCGAGGAGCTGGGGAGGTTTATCTCTATAGGTGGTAATGTAGTGGACGGAAGCTTGGTTGGAGAGAACAGAGTAAAACGGAAGATGATGGATGGACTCGAACTTGGCATGCACGAGTTGAGAACTTATTTTAGGTTGTTTTTGCTGTCATCAGTATTGTTGCTGTTCATGTTCTGTTCAAGGATATCAAAGAGCAAACTTATGCAGACAAATCCGTGAGTTGGAGTTTCGGTAATGGAAAGGCAATTCATGTTTAATTTATTTTTTGTTAATGTGTCTTTTAACTAGTCCCTAACCAGGACATGGGTTTGTTCTTGATACCCAGGTCTGACAAAATCCAGAGGAGAAGGATCTGGCCAATGCTTCTGTCTGAACTGAGGGATGTGCTTCCATTGTCAACATTTTACAAGGATTGCTAATAGTTCATGCAAATAGTCTCATCTCTCGGGCAGATCCCAAAAATCCTGGTACATGGCTATTCAGAATAGGTTTTCTCGGCCGTGTCAGGAACATTTGATCTTATAGCCCGTAGTTCACCTCCATTCAGCATGGCACAAATGGACAGACTGGAGATTGTTCACTGGTTTTGTACATTAGTTAATGATTCTTTTATGTAAAATTGTGTAAATCATTGGTTTGAATTTTGAAATACCTGTAATTGAGATTGTACAATATTGTTCTCTGTTTTTATGGTTATTTCCTTTAATTTTTATATATATATTTTTCTATATTGTAAGTTGTGTGAATTACTGGTTTGGTCTTTGAAATACTAGTATTTAAGCTGGGCTGTTTCAATGAGCACAAAGTAGAAAACTCATTCATGCCCAGTTCAGAATGTGAGTAATATTTTGTGTGTTTTCACATGAATTTTCTTGAGAAACCCACACTTCTATTTACGGAGGAGACGGTAATGGGAAAAGGAAGCAAATTTCTTGTTTCAGGAAAAAAACCCAGCAGCAAAATCTGTTACAGTTGAGAAATTACGGAGAACACTTGTATTTCTTCTTTATATTGCAAACAGCTAAAGCTTGAAAAAGCACAATATTGCATTCGGTTCTACACATAGATGTTTATATACGAAAGCAAATGTTAGCAAAATAATTCTATCTTCCCTGGCTCAGTCAATCATCAGTCTGTACAAAAAAAAAAAATCTTCAAGCAGGTTGTGCCGTACTGAATTTAGGGTAAAACAATCATGATTATGTGGCACAAGGAAAATGTTCTCTCATTTGCAGCTGAAATTTCCGATCTGGAAATTTCTATCATGTTCGCCGATGATGCCATCTCCACGGATCTCGCCATCTTCTTTATCAATCATCTCGTGATGAATTTGGTTACTTTCGTGTTCGCTTTCCTGATGTTTTTTGAGATCTAAGGTTGGAGTTTTTTTATTTAGTTCCTGTTGGATGATGACGATGTTGAAATGATCACAATTCTTGTGTGTGAGGAATACGACTCAAGAACTGTGACTCATGACCTGATTTCAATTTTGAGAGAATTAAGGGTCTTAGAGGAAGAGATGATCGCATTCCTTATAATAAAGACTGTGACCATGAGGACTGCACTCGTGGTCATGAAGACTGTGACCATGAGGACTGCAACTATGGTCATGGTCTCATAAGCCTGTCGCAGTCCTCATAAGCGCTCTAAAAAAAATAAAGTGAACGTGAAAATGAGGTCTTTTATGTGAGGATTGTGACATGATCGTAGTCTTTTACATGAGGACTGTGATTCGTAGTCCTGAAATTACAGTTGCAGTCAAAGTTTTCACAAAGTCACAGCTCTCATAAAGTTTATGTTGCAGTTCTCACAAAATTCTTATAAAGTCATAGTCTCGAAATCGCAAATGCAGTCGTAGTCGCGGTTCTCATAAAGTCGCAGTTGCAGTGGCAGAGCGCTTTCAGTTACGACCGTGGTTGCGGTTAAAACTTAAAATCTGGACATTTTAGTCTTTTGTATTTTTGTGATTAAACTACCAGTCAAAATCGAATTTGCAATCTAGCGCCCGTAAAAAAAAATTGAGACCCACGCGGAAAAAAAAAATTATAATTGAGATTTTCTCTGATTAAGTTTTACCAAAAATGGTTCCACTCAGAATCTCTTGCTATCATTACTCTCCTGTCTTGCCCAATGAAACTTAATGCTCCCCGGGCCGAGTTGGCTGCCATCCATCAATTTGCGGTAACCCCACTCAGTCCAAGCATCTGTTGGGCCTAGATAAGGGTTGAGACTTGAGAGAGAGGAGCCCATGTCTGAGGCCCACCCTAAACCTTCTCCTACTGGGGACAATAACGAGCTACGGAACTACGATCGTCCCCGATGACAAGACGGTAGCTGCCATTTGGGCTTGGCTGAGCCCATGCCCGGGCCCTGATTCAACCGGTCCTGGTCCTTTGGCGGGCTCCAAGGCGAAAAACCTCTCTTGCTTATTTCTCTCAAAACTTCAATTTCTTATTTAACCATTAACATTTTCTAAGATCAAGAGTTCTTGCTTTAGCTTTTAGAGTTTTGAAAATTATAGTATGACAATTGAATTGTAAAGTAATAATAATATTAATTGAAGAATGAGCATATTCGATTTGAATTTGTACTCATGTACAAGGTTTAGAACTAGTCTCCTTAAGGGTCGAGGTCAGGGTTGGGGTCACCCGGAGCCAAACTACGCCCCAGAACCCAACCCAAAATAAAACGAGTCTCCCTGAGGTCAGTGCGAAGGTCAGAATCAGGGTCGAGTCTAAAACGGGCCTCTGCCCTAGATCTAAAACGAAGACTCTGACAGGGCTGGAACCGAGATCGGACCTTTATAGGGCCGGGGCCGGGCCCTCTCGGGTTGGCCATGACTCATTATTTTCCCTATCCGCAACCACTTCTTTCCCCAAAAGGTGTCTCCGCTCCATGCCCGGCATTCACAGGTCTAAAAATGTACAAGATATTGCGCTCCACAAGCAGATCCAACAAGAAGATCCACTTGTTCCCTTAACATTACTTCTTCCCATGCTGTTTGCCACTCATGTCCCTCTGCATCAAACAGTTTTCTTCGATATTCTTATGTAAAAACATTTTACTTGTCTATGTCTACAAAGATCACCTTTTTAACCCATTTGATTGTCAGTGTGAGTTGCAATCGACGTGCATAAAGGCTGTGGTAATTTTAAAATTTGATAAAAATACACAACTTTGCCTTTGGATCTTTTACGGTGATTATTGAAATAACCACCGTAATATATTAGTTTTACGGCGGTTCTTTGAAGAACTACAATAAAAACTATTTTTCTTTTGGATCTTTTACGACGATTATTTTATTAACCGACGTAAAAGAATGGGGTGCACCAAGCCAATTCACGAACTTCAATTATGGCTGTCGGTTTACGAGATTTGATCAGATGGTGGCGGAAGCTTTTAATTAAACCGAGTCAGCTTGGTTGCTGATATCGAGGGTAACAAAATGAGGGGATAGAGAATTAAGGAGAGAAAAAAGGAATCTGTCTCTCTCAAAAATCAGATCTGATCTCTTCATCTCTCTGGATCTCTCATCTTCAGAAATGTGAGAAAAATGGTAAACTTTTTTCTCAGCAGATCTCGCCTGGTTAAAAAGCTCAATCCTTATCTTCAACAAACTACAAATATCGACTCTTCAACAAACAACAAATCCCGCCGCCTCACTCGATCTCTTCTATTTAGTTCAGCAGTTTTTCTCACCAAATATGAGAAAATAAGAAAGGCCTTTGCTCTCTTTCTAACCTCAATCTATTTTCTGTAGCTTCTTTGCAGATATTTTTTGCCTCATCATTTTTTTTCCTCTTTCAGTCCCATCTTGCTCAACCTTCCATGGATTTGAATTGAAGACCTATTGAAAATAACCTAGAGGGGGGAAGGGGGGTGTGAATAGGTGATGGCTATACTAAATGACAAATAATGTGAAATTAAAATAAACTTGCAAATAAGTAAGCAATAAGAATGCAAGTAATTAAAGAGAGAGTAGAGTGAAGAGAGAAAGAGTAAGCAATCGCAAACACGAAGATTTGTTACGAGGTTCGAGCCAATGCTCTACGTCTCCGCCTTTAACACTATAAAGGATTTTCACTATGACCAACCTCACTAGATCGTCAACCGTTATAAGTGTTGGCCCAAAGGCCTTCCACTCTAGTTTTGATGATGATTAACTCATGTAGTTATGTTTACTAATAATCTTGTGTTGTTTAAGTTTCAGATCATTAACCAAGATATTAGTTGGTGATTAGCTTCAACAAGGTGTTTAGAAGCTATTCATGTTGATTCCAGGGCCAAAGCTTCAAGATCACACATTGCCTAACCCTTGGATGGAGTTTTGGAGCAAGTCTACTTGAAGATGAAGATCATCAAGAAGACTTAGGTATCCTAGTTTAGTTTAGTGTGTTTTAGATCCATATTTAAAACTTAGTATAGTTGATATGCTCAAGTGCACAAAACACACACATGTTTTATGTTTGACATTGGTTTTTCGGTTTTTAGTTTAACCGATATGAGTTTTCATGGATAATAGATCAAAACAAGTTTACTTTATTCTTATGTATATTAGATATGTTCTAGATATACATAAATGCTTAAACTTGCTAGACAAACTTATTTTGATTATCTTATTCATGTATTGAAAAATCAAGTTTGGAAAAATACAAGTTTTGTTTTTGATAAAATTTGCAAGACTCGAAAATGAATTGATATGATTGATATATGTCTTGAAATTTTTATCACTTGTTTGAGTTTTGATATAAAATGATAAAATAAGTTTTATGGGTTTTTCAGTAAAGATAAAAGATTTTTATAAAATATTTTACAAAGTTTTCTAGCCCAGTTTTCAGGTCCAGGACTCAACCAGTCGACTAAATCAGGTTATTAGTCGACTTGGCTGAAGTCCGGTCGACCGGGGCGGTCGACCGACGTGCACAAATCCGTGCACGTTTGGAAACCCTGAGACGGTCGACCGGGCCGGTCGACCGCGTCGAGAGCAGAGCTCTCTGTTTGTTTGGGTCGACCGGGCCGGTCGACCGCAGTTGCCCAACGGTCATATTCTGACCGTTGGCGGTCGACCGGGCCGGTCGACCGCAGCCTGTCAGAGCTGCCAGCTCAGCTCTAACGGCTAGTTTCTGTTTTGGCCTATATATTCCCCATTCTCTTGGGTTTTTGGCTAAGGTTTTTGCAAGAGAAAAATACCAGTTTTCCTAAGTTTAAAAACAAGTTTTTAAAAGAGTTTTTGGGCTTTAATCTTTCAATCTTTATTGTTTTGGGTTTTTGAAAAATCAAAGAAAACTAGGTTTTGGGATTTTGATTTGATCTTTTATTTCTATCATATACAAGAGATTTCCCAAGTAGTTTTTCTTTATTGCTTGTTTCCAAAAACACCTTGATTCCACACTTGAGCTATATCTTCTATCCTAATCTATTAGGATCTTGTTTTTGTGGAAAAGAAAAGAGAAAAGAAAGAGAGATTGTTTGTGGTCTTTGGAACCACTTGTTGTATACACCCTTATTTCTTTGTGTATCCCTCTTCGGTAGAGGTGATCGGGTGATTGGCTTGCTCCCTCTAGTGAGAGGTGGAGTGTTGGTTTGTAAACCCTCTTCGGTAGAGGTTGTTGTTGTATTGGCTATGGGCCTACCCCTCGGTTGTGAGGTGGTTGTTTGAGAGAGGAGTTCGGTACTCCCTTGGTTGTAAAAATCCTTCTCGGTGAAGGTTCCCTCGGTGGGAGTTCTCGGTGGACGTTGATAGTGGATTGGAAATCCTACACGGTGGTGTAGGCGGGGATGTAGAGCAAGGTGCTCGAACCTCGAAACATATCTTGGTGTTTGCGTTTTGATCCATTGTCTCTCTAACTCTCTCTCTTTACATTTGTGCAAAGCATTATTCATCTTTCATATCATACTTGCTTGCATTTGTGTTGTGCCTTGCATTAATTCATATTGATATATCATCTTATTTGCTTGGCTTGCTTGTGTGTGTGCCTAACTTATACTTAACCAACAAGAGCTTCACATAGCACCTCAACCTATTCAAGGGGAATCAAGAGGAGTTAGTCCAGAGCCCTTCACGGGGAATTCGGCTACACTTTGTGTGTTGTATTAAGTTTGTGCAAGTTTTGCATTAGCTTCCGCATTTAGCACACTTAGTTTTGTATTTAGTTCTAGATTAGCAATAACACCTATTCACCCCCCCTCTAGGTGTACCTTCAATAAGTTCTCATTAGAACTTAATAGACTCACTAGTGTTCTCTCACAGTGCCGCAACACCAACACGGAGCTCACTTGGACCCGCAACCTCTACAACTTCTCAATAGAAGGAAAACAGTGATATACACTTGATCACAAATAACTCACAAGCACAATCTATAACCAAAATGAGGAGGAGAAATTCTTTGGGATTGTGTAGTGAAAAATAGTTTGTAGAGATGTGAGGGAGAGCTCAAGCTAAAAACAAGAATTTGAAAATTTTGGCTCAAAAAGAAATCTTTTATAAAATGGCTAAAACTTGTAAAAAACTTGATCTAAGCTTTGGAAATCTTGTTTTAAACCTTGCAAATCTTGTTGTGAAGTTCTCTTATAGTCCCACTATTTATAGGGGATGAACACATTGGTAAAAGACCCAAAAAGCTGTTGGGAAAGGATCCAGATAAAGACAAAATAGAAAATAGCCGTTGAAAAAATATTCAGAAGAAATTCTTCTACCGATCAACTGGCCGGTCGACCGCCATGGGTCGGATTTCCGACCTTTGGGGATAGCGTTCGACCGAACGGTCGACCGTTATTCACAACCAGAGAGTTAAACTCTCTGTCGGTCGACCGGACCCAACCGAGAGCAAAGCTCTTGCAGTCGGCCGACCGCCCGATCGACCGAAGTGCACAAATGCACTTTGGTGCATATTGGTCGACCGCCCGGTTGACCGACAAAGCATTTTGCTCTGCCTGCGGTCGATCGCCCGGTCGATCGACAAAAGGCCAAAAGCAGTATATGAAAATCTTTATGAAATCATTCTTTTTCTGACAAAATAACTTTTAATTTTTAAATGCAAAATAGAGTTTTAGGGACTTGAGGAACCAGTGTGTGATCATGGATCAACACAAAATAAAGTTAGAACCATATTTTGTAAAAAACTCTTTTCTAAATCAAAAATTCGATTTTTTCAAAACTTGTTTTTCTGAAACTTGATTTTGAAAACGATAAAGGGTATAGTTTTGAACTCTTATTAAAAACACAAAAAAGTATGAAATATGTGTGTGTGCGTATCAATCCCAAAAACTATCAACCTTTATCATCTTGGTTTTAACAAACGACTATAAATTCTATCTAAAATAAAAATACAAATCTTGATGTAGTCTCCTTTAATAAAATGATCCTTGAGCTCTGCTATTGTGCTTAGGCTCTGGGATCTACAACTTCTTTAGCTTCCAAGTGTATTAGTCTTGTAATGAAGCCAAAATGCAACAAATAGTTAACCTAAAACTTTGTTAGACAAAATTGTTAGACACATAATTACATAGGCTTGGTTATCATCAAAACTAGGGCTAATGGCCTTTGGGCTAACAATCTCCCCCTTTTGATGATGACAAAACACATGGGAGTTATCGCAAATAATTTGGGAAGGGACTTCAAGCGAAGCTCCTCCTAAACGCATGCATATATAAAAAATGTGACGTATAAGTTAAATGCATCAATAAAAGTATATGGATAAGATATGTCAATCAAGCTCTATGCAACCCATCTATGCATACTAAGAATACAGAATTATAGTGGTGTATGCACAAACGGTTTTTTCTCCATCAACCAATAGCCTCCAACGTCCAAAACAAGTGGTAGATGGTTGGTTTGCAGAGGATACATAAAAAGTACATACATACCACATACCACACATATAGAAGATATGTAAATATATCAAAACAAAAAGATACAAAATAACATCCCAAAGACAATAGAGATAGGATAAAATAAATATGTCCATACAGAGGTCCATGCCAACCTCAAAACAAGTTACATACCACCAAATACTGCAATGTAACAAACACATGTCTATGTCCACCAAATACTCCAAATACTACATGTCCACAAATACATAAATAAAGATTCAAACACAAGCAAAACACACCCTAGATAAAAACACCCAAAGATAACTCCATGGATTCTCTCTCCCCCTTTTTGTCATCAACAAAAAAGGGGTCAATCCTCCTGAAAGTCTGGATCTTCTGGAGGAGCAGGTGCCTCGGAAGCAGCTGGAGGAGATACCCACGTATCAAACAGAGGACCCGATGTATGAAGGGGCTGCAAGTGGCCTCTCAAAAGTGGAACATGCCAAGCGTTCTTACTGTAGATGTCGTCGACAAATGCCTGAAGATAGCGAATACAGACGCAGATATACTGCAGATCATTATCAACTCTATGCTCTAAACTCTGAAAATTTGCAGACATCTTCAGGTCATGCTCCCGAAGCTGAGCAGAAGGGGCTGAGTATGGATCAAAAGATGCAGAAGAGGCTGAGGAGAATCCAGAAACAACAACAGGAATGATAAGAGGGGGTTGAGGAGCAGGAACACGCTCTCTCGCATGCATCCTCTTAAGAAGAGTGTCGTTGATGACAACTAACGGTTCGATGGACCGTTCAGTGGAGAGATCAAATTTTAGTTGCTTTAGGAGGCGAGTGATGAGCATCCCAAAGGGCAAGTGCCGGTTTGAGATCAGAAGATGCTCGAAGGCCATATAATCAACAATGAGTTTTGGAATATTAACTATAATGCCTAATAGACCAAGAGGGGAGTAGAACCCTGTGCATGACTATATTCCCCTGATTTTGACAGGAGATTATAGAACACGATTTTGGTTAGGACTTGAACGGTGAGAATATAATACTTCATCTCCTCATTACTAACTAATGTGGAGTTTTCATCGTTGTGAAGCAAAAAAGATACGGTGAGGGCAAATTTACCGTCAAGATAATCAAACTCATGAAGATCAACATTATAGATATCCACACCCTCACAGGAGAGGTGTAGCAGATGGGCAAATCGTTCAAGAGAAAGTTTATGTACTTCCCCAAAACCCTAGATCTGACGTAGTTATTTTGAAAAGTCAGAT
The DNA here is from genome assembly GCA_038442645.1 of Agave tequilana. Classification (NCBI taxonomy): domain Eukaryota; kingdom Viridiplantae; phylum Streptophyta; class Magnoliopsida; order Asparagales; family Asparagaceae; genus Agave; species Agave tequilana. The sequence goes on along the minus strand of JAVJIF010011801.1, from coordinate 15,698 downwards.
TAGAGAAAAAGTAGTGTACAAGTGATAGACAGGTTCTTTAATTTTAACAAATTCTTCAAGAGAACTTGTACTCAAGATGGTAGCAAGATTCAGGTGCTCAAAATCAGCAAGCACCATGGTTCTACCAGAGATAACATGTTTATTATGAATTACAGAAAATTTATGTGAGACATTTTGAGAGATAAAGGAGTCTGAGGATGATTCAGGAGTTTTACCCTTTTCAGATTTTGATCTTTTTGACATTTTTGGAGATAATAAACAGAGATATAGCACGAATATGGAAGGATTTCCTAGAAAAACTAAGAAAATTAAGAAGATTTAGTGAGAAGAGAGATGATATCTTGAAACCCAAAGAAAATCTCCCTGAAATCAACAGATCTGGAAGCTGAAGAGAGATCCAACAATCTTTTAGGATTTGATTTTTGAAAGGAGGTGTTATGCGAGGACTAGAGTGAGATGGGGTGATGGAAAATAGGAAGAAAGAGGAGAGAGTATCAGTGGAGGAAGAGAGAATGAGAGAAATTACGTATTTAGGGCTTTATAAAACCGATTATCTACAGCCAAACCCGTTCCCCGGTCGACCGGGGCTAACCGAGAGCAATCTCGGTTACAGCCGGTCGACCAGTCGGTCGACCGTCTTTAGGCCAAAATTTTTTTTTAATACCAGGCTACTTCGGTCCACTACTCGGTCGACCAGACCTATGTCAGATTAACTCGATTGACCGTCCGGTCGACCGAAACAACCTAAAAACAGTTTTCAAAAGTAGAATTTTTAGGGCTTTTGAAAAATAATTACTTATATATTTTACACATAAAACAAGAAAATAATTCCAGAAATCTTATAGGCATGAAAACACATAAATTTTTTTAATTTTATTTCATTATTATTATATTAAAAATATATTAAATATACTAACCAAACACAAGATAGATTCATGGACAAAATACACCCATATTCAAGGATATTTACCAAGTGAAAATGAAAAATACTGTACACAAGAGCAAGCAAATCATGGCCTAGTAAAGAAGAAAAGTAAAGTCAATAAACTAGCTCAAATATAGACAAAACAAATAGGCATGTCTACACAATTAAAGAATATTACCACTAAACTAGCTACTCCTATGCATGTATAGATCTAGCTAGACATGAAATTTTCAAGTGAAGAAATTACCGAACCATGGGCAATCTCCAAACTAGGTGCCTCTTGATAGTGATGCAATGTGACGATTGATCCTTTGAGCTTCTATGCATCCACCACCAAGGCACCATCTCCTCCTAAGTTTTGGAAGAGGACGCACCTATATCAATCAAATTTAGTGTGTTCTTTGATACCCAAATCTTTTTGGGTCCTATAGGGTTAGTACTTTTTTGAACCCAACATTCTTATTTAACATATTTAACTTAGCATAACAAAATTTAGCTAACTGGCCTCTGCGACCGCAATGTGCACATGTGTACACCTTGCCATACATGAAAGCATGCTTGTGTTGATGTGTATGCTCATGGTGTGTGTGTGAGAGATGAATGAGATGTATGTTTCCCTTAGGTTTTTCCTTTTGAAAACATAGATGCAAATTTGTTCATGTCAAAAGCACACATTTTCAAGTAGTATCCAAAACATCAATGCATTTTTAGATATCTGAAAATTCATTTTTATTAAAAGTAATATTAGGGCTTTTATCCTTACAAACATGTTTGTATTTTTCAAAATCCTGTTTCATTTTCTCAAAAGAAATGGATAAATCATTCTTCTCTTTAACAACAATTTCTACCTTATTCTTTAGAAAATCATTTTTTTTCAATTTTTTATTTTAAACAAGAGAAATTTCATATCTATTTTGTAATTCTTCAAAAAATTGTACTAGTTCATCCATGGTTAAATCATTTTCTTCTAAAGAGGTTTCGAGATTTATCATAGAAGCTTCCTCTTCGTTTGCCATGAAGCAAACGTGTGTGTTAGCAATCTCCTCTTCAGAATCCGTTTTCGAATCATCTCAAGTGACTACCATCGCCTTCTTCTTCTTATGCATGTTCTTAGAGATAATGGCTTGAAGTGAGAGGCAATACGCAATGAGATGGCCCGTCTTCTTGCAATGAAAATAAGGACCCGTCTCTTCCTTTTTTTTTCAAATTTTTCTTGATGTCTTCTTCTTCGGAAGTTGCTTTGTCTTCCCTTTTCGTAAAACATTTTTCCCACTTTTCTAATGAGCATGACAAAGTCCTCACCTCTGCCTTCCGATGATTCTTCATCATCAAAGGATGATGGAATAGCCTTGAAAGCTATTGCTTTCTTTTTTGGAGTCTCCCTTTCTTCTCTCACCTTCATTTTCATCTCATGGGTTTTAAGATTTTCAATGAAGCCAGATAAGTCCATCTTCTTCTCTCAATCATTGAGCTCCTTGAGGGTTGTTGCCTTGACTTCCCAAGCTTTGGGTAGAGCTCTAATGACCTTCCGGATCTTTTAGCCATTGTCAATTGTGTCACCTAAAGAAGATAAACTATTAGTGATTTTGGTGAACCGAATGAGCATCTCATCAATACTTTCATTTTTAAGAATATAAAAATTCTCATATTGAGAACGGAGCAAGTTAATTATGGATTCTTGACTTGCGATGTCCCCTCATGAGTAATGATAAGATCATTCCAAACTTCATGAGCGGACTTACAATTTATTACACGAGAAAGATCATCATTTAATACTTGTATGAGTGCATATTGGGCTTTTGCATTGGTCTCATAGTCCTTAGCGGTTGCTTCGAACCACGTATCCTCATCACCGTGAGGTTTAACAAATTCTTTGGTAATGGCTTTGGCAACTCTAACTCCTAGGGACTTAAGGAATATGTTCATTTTTGACCTTCCAAACGGGAAAGTTCAACCCATCAAATTTGGGTGGGGACTTGATGCTAGAGAAGTCATATGATGCCATAAAAACAAGTATAAGTGCACATACAAGTAATAAATGCAACAAATAAATATAGACAAATGAAAGGATCTCCCTAAGGTGGTTAAACCAAAATTAGGGTTAGGTGCTGATATCAATTGAAAAACAAGTAGATGGGGGTGAATAGGCGATGGCTATACTAAATGGCAAATAATGTGGAATTAAAATAAACTTGCAAATAAGTAAGCAATAAGAGTGCAAGTAATTAAGAGAGAGTAGAGTGAAGAGAGAGAGAGAGAGAGAGAGAGAGAGAGTAAGCAATTGCAAACACCGAGATTTGTTTCGAGATTCGAGCCATTACTCTACGTTCCCGCCTTCAACACTATGAAAGATTTTCACTATGACTGATTTCACTAGATCGTCAACCGTTACAAGTTCTCACTAGAGCTCAATGGACTCACTAGTCCTTTCACGGTGCCGCAACACCAACACAGAGCTCACTAACTCACTTGAGGTCACAACCTCTACAACTTCTCAATAGAAGAAAAACAGTGATCTACACTTGATCACAAATAGCTCACAAGCACAATCCTATAACCAAGATGAGGAGGAGAAGCTCTTTGGGATTGTGTAGTGAAAAATAGCTTGTAGAGATGTAGAGGGAGGCCTCAAGCTAAAAATAAGAATTTGAAATTTTTGGCTCAAAAAGAAATCTTTTATAAAATGGCTAAAACTTTGAAAAAAACACTTGATCTAAGCTTTGAAAATCTTGTTCTAAATCTTAGAAATTTTGTTGTGAAGTTCTCCTATAGTCTCACTATTTATAGGGATGAAAACATAGGTAAAAGACCCAAAAAGACCCAAAAGAACGGTTGGGAAAGGACCAAGAAAAAGACAAAACGGAAAATAGCCGTTGGGAAAATATTCAGAAGAAAATTCTTCTACAGGTCGACCGGCCGATTGACCGTAAACGGTCGAATTTCTGACCGTTGGGGATAGTGGTCGACCGGACAGTCGACCGTTGTTTCCACCAGAGAGTTAAATTCTCTGTCGGTCGATCAGGCTGGTGACCGGACCCAACCAAGAGCAAAGCTCTTGAAGTCGGTCGATCGAAATGCACAAATGCACTTTGGTGCATATTGGTCGACCGTCCGGTCGACCGACAGATCATTTTGCTCTGCCTGCGGTCGACCGACAAAGGGCCAAAAGCAGTATATGAAAATCTTTACGAAATCATTTTTTTCTGACAAAATAATTTTAATCTTTAAATGCAAAATAGAGTTCTATGGACTTGAGGAACCAGTGTGTGATCATGGATCAACAAAAAATAAAGTTAGAGCACGATGTTCGGTTTATCTTGTCCCAATCTTCTTTAGAAGTAGAATCACGCTTTTTCTCCAATCGTAGAGTGCCCTTGAGGTTTGATGCCGTCAGTGCATCCATCACCTCACACCTCCACATACCGAAATTGTGCTTGCCATCGAACTTTACCACATCAATCTTCAAAGGATGTGGGTTCATAGGTTTCACCGTAGATGCACTATCTCCGGCCATCTTCACAATGGTTCATTCAAAGCGATGCGAAAGCAAACGGAGTAGATCAAATGAACTAAATAAAGATAAGATCTTTACCTTAAAGTGAAATCCTAAAAGAGTTTTCAAAACGATCTACTCCACCAAATCAGATTCCTTGAGCAATGCAAACGTTTTTTTGAGATCGACACACGATCCCATAAACAGTCCCAACGTTGCTCCGAGATAGACACACGATCTCCGTCAAACAGCAACCAATGCTCTTGTAATTAACACACGATCCCACGACGATCCTGGGATGCTCTGATACCACTTGTTGCGGGCAAGATAACTACTAGCGAGGAACCCAATAGATGCAGCAGTGAAGTACCCCAAGAATAATAAGAATAAGAAACAAGAGAGAAAGAAAATACAATATTTAACGAGATTCGGCAATTTGCCTACATCCTCGGGCCAAGGGAGAGAGATTTTATTGATTCAACAACCAATACAATTTGTACCTTGCATACAATTCAAGAGGGCTCTGCCCCTTTATTTATAACCAAAAAGACCAGGAATTTAGGAAACCCCAATTGAATTCGTCTCCAATTCAGAAACAAAGTCTGAATCCTGAAAGGAGAGACAGATCCACGCCCAGTACCCCTGTCAGTCGACCAGGCGGTCGACCGACCCAAGATCCGATCGACCGGTTGGTCGACCATGTTCAACCGAGAGTTCATGTCAATCGGTCGACCGAGCGGTCGACCAGCCCTGCTTTGTGCACACCGGTCGATCGGCCCTACTGCTGTTCTGATATAAGCTCCGTTCTCGCGCTGTTCTTGCTCCTTTTGGCTTCTCACCTCTACACTATGTTTCCTGATGAGTTTTAAAAAAAACTCTCCATCATAACATTTTATCTCCTCTCTCCCTACACATAGAATAATAGTGATATTGTACTAAGCATTTAAAGATTCAATCATATTATTCAAAAGTTCATGATGGAAGGGTCTAAGGTGTTGTCAAGGATGTTGAAAAAATCTCTATAATATTACTGTAAAGTATCAATGATGACTGCAAAAGAAACAAATATATAACCAAGAAAAACACAATTTCAGTGTTAATATCAGTGGAAATTTTTAGAACTGGATCAGAATCAGTGGCTAACCGATTATGCTGCTAATTTGACTGCTCCAAAGCTATCAACACACGTAGAGATAGAACCATATCTAATTGTGTAACGCCCCGATCCCAATGATACGGGATGTCACTGCAACGCATATACGTAGGTCTGATGGTGCCCCCACGTATATACGCTAAGCATAAGTACAACAAGTATCAGATTACAACACACAGCGTGGTATATTCATATGCCAACATACAAAAGATAAATACAAAGTTATACCAGTTATGATAAGCAACATCACTATACAAGTGTCCTTTATCACAACCCAAGTCCAAAATGACAAAATATAATCAAAAATACAAAAATGCTCACGTGAGGATGGGGATCCCGTGAACCAAAAGAAGAGTCGGCACTATGGGACTAGAGCTGGTCAGCCTGCTCAGAAAAGTAAGCCCGGTCCTCTGTGGAAGGCTCCACTTCGTTCCAAGCCTCGGAATCTGAATATGCAAATCCAAAGGGTCAAGACATAATACAAGAAATAAAAATAGCCAAGTGATAAGGATCATGAATAGAGATAAAGAAGTAATACTAAGTAACAGTGCGTGACAAGAGACGTAAACTAAATACGATAAAGACATATGCAATAATTCTACAATGGACGTCTTATTATTATTACTTGTCTTACTGTGATATCTAGCTATGTGACCCAGCGTCCCAGAGCACATAGATCCATATCATAGTAAAGCAAGGTTGTTATTGGAAACAGCGGTTGTATCGACGAACTATGTTTACAGTGGGTCCCGTGCATGCCCGGGACCACGGCCCAGTATTGTTCCGTTGCTTGAAGACGGAACCTGCCGCTAGGCTAACAGGAAAGTCATGACAGTAAACAGGAAAGGGAGGAAGCACTCCCCTCGGTCCCCTGGAGTACCGCAGGTAAGACCGGAAACATGGTGCACATCCTAATACCACTGTAAACACGAACACGTATCGATATCCGCATATTTCCCCCTGTCCCCCATGTAAGTTGGTGTATTTTAATAAAAGTCGGGTACATCATGCTTGGTGTTTTAGGGATAGCATGAAGGGTTGGTGGTACTTCACATTTTAACGTGTTATGGAATAACAATATGTAACAACATGTCATGAGGCATAATACAGTAAAGTCCATCAGGTAACAAGTCATGTAGTACAGGTATGAAGCATAAACAAGACTAATGTAATATACATGCATCAGGGAAAATCAGAAAGTCAAAAGAAAAGGAGTCAGAAATCTGTCCCAGAAAATAGGCTGCCGGTCGACCTCCGGTCGACTGCCGGTCGACTGGTAATATAACTGGCGGTCGAGTCCCGGTCGACTGCCGGTCGACCGTACCGAGTGCGTGAGCTCCAGATTTTGGCCGGTCAACTGCCGGTCGACTGGTCCACCCTAATTTCCTAACGGTCGAGTCTGCGGTCGACTGCCGGTCGACCGCCAGCTCAAATCCGTGCACATTGTGCACATCGGTAGAGTGATCGGTCGACTGCCGGTCGACCGATCCTCTGAAATAGGCTGCTGTTAAGGCAGAAAATCTGATTTTCACATGGGTTGTTTCTAACAGTTTAAAGGTGGGATTTTTATGGCATTATAGGACCTGATCTACTACTACAAGCACACTAAAACAGAGAATAGCCATGGTGATTAATATGTTCACATGGGAGAGTTGGATTTGCGTGTTAATGACCAAAAAATAGGATTTTTAGGTTATAATAGTACTAGGATCTCTACCCTAAGTATGTGGAATATTAGCTAGGTCTTGGTGAGTAAGAACTCACCTGAATGGGTCAGATCTGAAGCTTGATCCAATGGAGGAAGAGGTTGGCTTCAATCCACAAGTTGTTGATGAAGCTAGGGTTGAAGAATTCCCCCTAGGTGTTGCCTTGAATGAAGCCTTGGTTGATTCTCTAGAGATCTTGAGGTGGGGTGGAGAGATGGGGTGATCTCTTGAAGCTAGGGTTCTTGCTAGAGGAAGAAGGAGATCTTGAGAGTTCTTCTCTTTGAGAAGAAATGAGGAAGAAAAGGGCAATGTTGCAAATGATAAGTTTATATAGGTTTGGGATTTTTGTAAAGGGAGTGGAAATTGGATGGAGGTGAGGGGCTTTCTTGCAAAAATGTGGGTGAGGTGTCCCCTCCCTTGCCACTTGGCCGGCCATGAGAAGGAGAGAGAGTTAGTGGGGTTAGGTGAAGTGGTGAGTGGGAAATGAGGTGGAAATGAAGTGGAAAAGGAATTTTGCAAATTTGGAAAAATGCCCGAAATTCAAGTATTTTGGAATGGTCTGAAAATTTTACCAAAAATCAAGAATAATATTTGAAGACCAATGGTGAAATTCGTTTGAAGAAATACTGTATAGATTTTTAATTAAAAATCCCGGAATCAGTTATTTACCGACTCCGAAAGAATTTTCATAAATTATAAAAATCTCAGAAAAAGAGTATAAGTAGGAAATATGATTCTAAGCAATAAAGTCTAAAGGACTTTCTAAAAATTCCTAACAGTTTGGAAGATAAAAATTCGGAAATCGGTCAGCGATACTGGCCGACACCGGTTTTGAAGAAATTCCTTTTAATTCCAGAAAATTCCAGAAAATCACATAAAATCTAAAATATTAGAAAATGATATTTGAAATTAAAATCGGTCAAATACGGAAGGTAAAACGGAAGATACGATCGAAAGACGGAATACGTAGCTAAGTACGTATTTCGGAAGAGGGGTATTACAATCTACCCACCTTACAAAAATTTCGTCCTCGAAATTTCATAAGGTGAAAGATAACAGGAAAAGCAACAGATAGATATGGATACAAGGAAAGATAACGGTAAAAAAGAGTAGAAGATAAGAGTCTTACCCAATCAAGATGTGAAAAGTTGAGGATAACGATCCCGGATAACGTCCTCACGCTCCCAAGTGGCCTCTCCTGGCGCATGCCTGTTCCATGACACCAATACCAATGAAATAGCTCTGTTCTTCAGTGTCTTGACACTCCTATCCAGAATGGCCAACGGCTGCTCTGGTATGATAAATCCGGTTGTAACTCCAGCTCAGAATGATCCAGAATATGGCTGTCATCCCTGACATACTTCCTCAACTGAGACACGTGGAAGACATTATGCACCCCGTCCAAAGATGGCGGTAATGCCAATCTATAGGACACATCTCCCACATGATCCAGGATCTCGAATGGGCCAATATATCTCGGACTCAGCTTCCCACGTGTACCGAACCGGATCACTCCTCTGGTAGGTGATATCCTCAAGAATACATGATCTCCAACCTGGAACTCCAATGGCCTTCTCCGAGTGTCTGCCCAACTCTTCTGCCTACTCTGAGCAGCCCTGAGATGATTTCTGATAACCCTGACTTTCTCTGTAGTCTGCATCAGAATCTCTGGTCCCAAAAGACTCCTCTCACCGACTTCATCCAACAAATCGGTGATCGGCACTTCCTACCATACAATGCCTCAAAAAGTGCCATCTTAATACTTGCCTGGTAGCTGTTGTTATATGAAAACTCAGCCAAGTGAAGATGGTCTTCCCAAGATCCCCCAAAGTCAATCATGCAAGCCCTCAACATATCTTCAAGGATCTGGATAGTCCTCTCAGATTGTCCGTCTGTCTGAGGATGATAAGAAGTACTGAATTTCAGACGAGTTCCCAGACTTTCTTGGAGACTCTCCCAGAAATGAGATCTGAATCTGGTGTCTCTATCTGACACAATACTAACTGGAACTCCATGCAGACGAACCACCTCCTTCATATACTTATCTGCCAGAACCTCTGTCGACTGGCCTACCCTGAATGGTATGAAGTGAGCTGACTTGGTAAGGCGATCAACTATCACCCACACCGCATTATTACCCCTGGGACTCCGAGGTAACGCCGTCACAAAATCCATGGTGATATGCTCCCACTTCCATTCGGGTATCGGCAAAGGTTGAAGAAGTCCAGCTGGTCTCTGATGCTCGATCTTTATCTGCTGGCAAACCAAGCACTTGGCAACAAACTGGGCTATCTCCCTCTTCATAGCATTCCACCAAAAGTGCTTCTTCAGATCCTGGTACATCTTGTTTCCCAGGGTGTATAGAATAAGCTGAACTGTGTGCTTCCTCCAAAATCTTCTGTCTGACTTCTCCTCGGGGAACACAAAGTCTATCTCCAAAATACAATGCACCATCTGGGTGAATGCAGATATCCGACCTCAATCCAGCCTCCACCTGAGCTCTGAATGTCAGCAATCTGGGGTCCTCCTTCTGAGCTTCCTTGATCTCCTCTATCAATGATGACTGGATCTGTAAAGTCATGAACTGCCCTGCCTTATCACCTCCTTGCACCAACATCAAATCCAATCTGATGAATTCCTGAATCAACTCCCTCTGCTGTGTGAGGTGGACTAGCACTCTGTTCTCTGGCATCCTGCTCAGTGCATCCGGAACGGTATTGACCTTGCCGGGATGATACTGCAAGTCAATATCGTAGTCCGCCATAAGCTCCAACCACCTCCTCTGCCTCATATTCAACTCCTTCTGTGAGAAAATATACTTGAGGCTCTTGTGATCTGTGTATATCAACACCTTGTCTCCCAGAAGGTAGTGTCTCCAGATCTTCAAAGCAAATATCACAGCTGCCAACTCCAAGTCATGAGTTGGGTAATTCCTCTCATGAGGCTTCAACTGCCTAGATGCATATGCTATAACATGATCATGTTGCATAAGCACACACCCCAGGCCTTTACCTGATGCATCACAGAAAATGACCATCCCCCTCTTCCTGAAGGAGTCCTCAAGATTGGAGCTGAGATAAGCCTCTGCTTCAACTGCTCAAATGCTGCATCACACTCTTCTGTCCATATGTATCTCTCCCCTTTTCTGGTGAGCCTGGTCAACGGAGCTGCAAGTCTAGAGAAATCCTGGACAAAGCGCCTGTAATATCCGGCCAATCCAAGAAAGCTCTTTATCTCAGTCACCGTCGGAACTGGCCAATTCTGCACTGCCTGGACTTTACTAGGGTCAACTGCAATCCCTCCTGCTGAAACTATATGTCCAAGGAAAGCTATGCTGTCCAACCAGAATTCACACTTGCTCCTCTTGGCATGAAGCTGCTCCTGCTGAAGAGTCTGCAACACAATCCTCAAGTGCTCTGCATGCTCCTTATAACTCTTCGAATAGATCAGGATGTCATCTATAAACACCACTACAAACTGATCCAGGTAAGGAGAGAACACTCGGTTCATCAAATCCATGAAGACTGCAGGGGCATTTGTGACTCCGAAAGGCATAACCAGAAATTCATAGTGGCCATATCGGGTCCTGAATGCAGTCTTCGGAACATCCTCCTTCTTCACCCTCAGCTGATGGTAACCCGACTGCAAATCTAACTTAGAAAATACACGGGCTCCATGAAGCTGATCAAACAAGTCATCAATCCGGGGCAAGGGATACTTGTTCTTGATGGTGACCTTGTTCAACTCCCTATAATCAATACAAAGCCTCTTACCACCATCCTTCTTATTCGCCAAGAGCACTGGAGCTCCCCATGGTGAAGTGCTTGGCCGAATCAATCCCTTGTCCGAATATTCCTGCAGTTGCTTCTTCAGGATCTCCAACTCCGTCGGTGCCATCCTGTATGGAGCCTTAGATATAGGAGCTGTCCCTGGAATTGTATCAATGGAGAACTCCACTATCCTCTCCGGTGGAAGTCCTGAAATCTCAGCAAAGACTTCTGGAAATTCATCCCACACTGGCACTCCCTTCTGAACCTCCGAAGTGGTCATCTGAATCTTCTTCTTAGCAGGCTTCACCTCTCCGTTAAACTGGAACTCCGGTTGACGCGGGATTCTGAAATTGATCTTCCTTCCTCTACAGTCAATCACTGCATAGTACTGACTGAGCCAGGTCATGCCTAAGATCACGTCGTACCCTTTGGTGTCTAGTACGAGCATGTCTATGGCCAAGATCTTACCACAAAGCTCCACTGGACAGTCAGCACAAACTCTAGAAGATACAACTACCCCATTCCCTGTACTTATCTCCCACTTGTGGTCTAAAGCCTTAACAGGTATGGAATGAACAGCCACAAAATGATCGGAGATATAACAGTGGGATGCACCTGAATCGAAGAGTGCGAGAACAGGTATAGAATGAACTCTGATGTTACCTGTAATCACCTCCTCTGAAGCCTCAGCCTCCTCTGCTGTCAGGTTGTAGGCCTGACCTCTGCCACGCCCTGCTGCTGTCCGGGCTCCTCTCTGCACTGGGCGAGCAACATGCGGTGGAGGAAGGGGAAGAGCTCTCCTCATCACTGGTCCCTGGTGCCTCTGCCCAACTGGCCCTGGTAGTGCCCTCTGTCCATTCTGCCCCTGAGATGCCGGCAAGGTTTGGGTAGCAAACCCCACTCTCCTGTGTGGACAGGTCTCCACGGCATGGTCTCGTGCTCCACACACCAAACACCATCCGTTTGCCCTCCGGCAATTCTGCTGGGAGTGTCCTGGCTTCTGGCAGAAATTACAGATAAGACCTGGTCGAGCCACCTGGTAAGGAACTGCCCTGAATGGTTGCCTGGCCTGGACCTTCGCTGCTCTGGATGGTCCTCCTCTGCCCACCGGTACAAACGGCCTCTTCATGGCCTGGTTCTCTTGCTTCTTCTGAAACCCACGCTCCACCTCTCGAGCGATGGTGAGAACCTCAGCATAGGTCTTCAGCTGCTGGGGCATCAGAAACATCTGGATCTCCATCTGTAAACCCTGCTGAAACCTGCTTGCCCTCTTCTCTTCATCTGACACCATGTAAGGGGCAAAGCGACTCAGCCTGAGAAATTCTGCAGCATACTCATCTACGGATCTATCCCCCTGTTGAAGCCTGATGAACTGCTCCTCCATGTCCTTCTGAGCAGTGACGGGAAAGAACCTGCTATAAAAGCTCTTGGAGAACGTATCCCAAGAGATAGGTTCCTTCAAGCGAGCCTCCTCTGCAAGCCACCAAGTCCTGGCTATGTCCTTCAGCTGGATCTTTGCAACCTCCACTTGGTTCTCTTTAGGCACCCTGGCGGCGTTCAGCAGATCGGTGGTGTCTGTTAACCACTGTTCAGCCTCCAATGGTCTCTCGACTCCCGTGAACACGGCCGGTTGCAGCCGCCGGAAGTCTGACACGTTCCCAGGCCTTTGCTCCTTCGGAGCTGCCAACTCCTGCCTGAGGAGCTCAGTCTGCTGCTGCTGATTCTCCATCTGCTGTTGCTGGTTTCCCAGCATAGTCTGAATGATCCTCAGGACATCAGCATCCTCTCCTCCTACGGGTCCATTCGGTACTTGCCCGACATTGTTGCGACCCGAACGTCTCTCCATACCGAAAGGGATAGATCTGGAATTGGAAACAAGGGAAAGGAGTTTAGGATACGAAGGAATTGATCAACGAAGGAATCAAGAAGGACTATATAACTTTGTACATTGTAGTTGGCATTAGCAAATCACTAGAATTTGCCACTTGGTTGTACTTTTAGGTTTGAGAGCCTAGGCTCTGATACCAACCTGTAACGCCCCGATCCCATGATACGGGGACGTCACTGCAACGCATATACGTAGGTCTGATGGTGCCCCCACGTATATACGCTAAGCATAAGTACAACAAGTATCAGATTACAACACACAGCGTGGTATATTCATATGCCAACATACAAAAGATAAATACAAAGTTATACCAGTTATGATAAGCAACATCACTATACAAGTGTCCTTTATCACAACCCAAGTCCAAAATGAAAAAATATAATCAAAAATACAAAAATGCTCACGTGAGGATGGGGATCCCGTGAACCCAAAAGAAGAGTCGGCACTATGGGACTAGAGCTGGTCAGCCTGCTCAGAAAAGTAAGCCCGGTCCTCTGTGGAAGGCTCCACTTCGTTCCAAGCCTCGGAATCTGAATATGAAAATCCAAAGGGTCAAGACATAATACAAGAAATAAAAATAGCCAAGTGATAAGGATCATGAATAGAGATAAAGAAGTAATACTAAGTAACAGTGCGTGACAAGAGACGTAAACTAAATACGATAAAGACATATGCAATAATTCTACAATGGACGTCTTATTATTATTACTTGTCTTACTGTGATATCTAGCTATGTGACCCAGCGTCCCAGAGCACATAGATCCATATCATAGTAAAGCAAGGTTGTTATTGGAAACAGCGGTTGTATCGACGAACTATGTTTACAGTGGGTCCCGTGCATGCCCGGGACCACGGCCCAGTATTGTTCCGTTGCTTGAAGACGGAACCTGCCGCTAGGCTAACAGGAAAGTCATGACAGTAAACAGGAAAGGGAGGAAGCACTCCCCTCGGTCCCCTGGAGTACCGCAGGTAAGACCGGAAACATGGTGCACATCCTAATACCACTGTAAACACGAACACGTATCGATATCCGCATTTCCCCCTGTCCCCCATGTAAGTTGGTGTATTTAATAAAAGTCGGGTACATCATGCTTGGTGTTTTAGGGATAGCATGAAGGGTGGTGGTACTTCACATTTTAACGTGTTATGGAATAACAATATGTAACAACATGTCATGAGGCATAATACAGTAAAGTCCATCAGGTAACAAGTCATGTAGTACAGGTATGAAGCATAAACAAGACTAATGTAATATACATGCATCAGGGAAAAATCAGAAAGTCAAAAGAAAAGGAGTCAGAAATCTGTCCCAGAAAATAGGCTGCCGGTCGACTGGTAATATAACTGGCGGTCGAGTCCCGGTCGACTGCCGGTCGACCGTACCGAGTGCGTGAGCTCCAGATTTTGGCCGGTCAACTGCCGGTCGACTGGTCCACCCTAATTTCCTAAGCCGGTCGAGTCTGCGGTCGACTGCCGGTCGACCGCCAGCTCAAATCCGTGCACATTGTGCACATCGGTAGAGTGATCGGTCGACTGCCGGTCGACCGATCCTCTGAAATAGGCTGCTGTTAAGGCAGAAAATCTGATTTTCACATGGGTTGTTTCTAACAGTTTAAAGGTGGGATTTTTATGGCATTATAGGACCTGATCTACTACTACAAGCATACTAAAACAGAGAATAGCCATGGTGATTAATATGTTCACATGGGAGAGTTGGATTTGCGTGTTATGACCAAAAAATAGGATTTTTAGGTTATAATAGTACTAGGATCTCTACCCTAAATATGTGGAATATTAGCTAGGTCTTGGTGAGTAAGAACTCACCTGAATGGGTCAGATCTGAAGCTTGATCCAATGGAGGAAGAGGTTGGCTTCAATCCACAAGTTGTTGATGAAGCTAGGGTTGAAGAATTCCCCCTAGGTGTTGCCTTGAATGAAGCCTTGGTTGATTCTCTAGAGATCTTGAGGTGGGGTGGAGAGATTGGGGTGATCTCTTGAAGCTAGGGTCTTGCTAGAGGAAGAAGGAGATCTTGAGAGTTCTTCTCTTTGAGAAGAAATGAGGAAGAAAAGGGCAATGTTGCAAATGATAAGTTTATATAGGTTGGGATTTTTGTAAAGGAGTGGAAATTGGATGGAGGTGAGGGGCTTTCTTGCAAAATGTGGGTGAGGGTCCCCTCCCTTGCCACTTGGCGGCCATGAGAAGGAGAGAGAGTTAGTGGGGTTAGGTGAAGTGTGTGAGTGGGAAATGAGGTGGAAATGAAGTGGAAAAGGAATTTTGCAAATTTGGAAAAATGCCCGAAATTCAAGTATTTTGGAATGGTCTGAAAATTTTACCAAAAATCAAGAATAATATTTGAAGACCAATGGTGAAATTCGTTTGAAGAAATACTGTATAGATTTTTAATTAAAAATCCCGGAATCAGTTATTTACCGACTCCGAAAGAATTTTCATAAATTTATAAAAATCTCAGAAAAAGAGTATAAGTAGGAAATATGATTCTAAGCAATAAAGTCTAAAGGACTTTCTAAAAATTCCTAACAGTTTGGAAGATAAAATTCGGAAATCGGTCAGCGATACTGGCCGACACCGGTTTGAAGAAATTCCTTTTAATTCCAGAAAATTCCAGAAAATCACATAAAATCTAAAATATTAGAAAATGATATTTGAAATTAAAATCGGTCAAATACGGAAGGTAAAACGGAAGATACGATCGAAAGACGGAATACGTAGCTAAGTACGTATTTCGGAAGAGGGGTATTACA